>JAIPRK010001050.1:0-100677 GCA_025469195.1 Chaitophorus viminalis
CACTTCATTCTATGTTGCCGACGGTCTCTCAAAAATTTGTTTTCGAAGAACCTCCACAAGGTAAGTTAAATTCGTTTTATTTATTATAATTACAAGTTATCTATAATATTCGTTTTTCAGGTGTTCGTAAGATAATACTATCTACAAACATTGCGGAGACCTCGGTCACTATAGATGATGTTGTATATGTCATCAACAACGGGCGTATGAAACTGAAAGGTTTTGACGCGGACGATAATATTGGGACGCTTACGGAGGAATGGGTGAGCTTAGCCAATGCTAGACAACGGCGCGGGAGGGCCGGTCGTGTGAGGCCTGGCGTGTGTTACAATTTATACACCAAGGGACGTGAACGGTCATTCGACGATTACGTGCAACCGGAGATGTTAAGAACAAGCTTGGAAAGTGTCGTACTACAAGCTAAAATGTTGCAAGTCGGTATGATAACTCCGTTTTTCGCGAAACTGATGAATCCGCCCCAAATGAAATCTATCGAAATGTCTTTAAAAGTATGTTTTGTTGTTTCGGTGTATTTTACGGTACCTAATTTTATTGAAAATCGTGTTCTAATAAATGTGTTTGTTTTCTAGCTATTAACCGATCTAAATGCAATAGACGAGAGAGAGAACCTTACTCCATTAGGATTGCACCTAGCGAAATTACCTATGAATCCTCTCGTCGGCAAAATGATAATCATGGGTGTCATGTTCAGATGCTTAGACACCATACTAACGATCGCAGCCAATTTGACTTACAAAGATCCGTTTGTAATGCCGGTAAGTCGTGAATTTATCCCTTTTATTTTTTTATATAATTTCGTATACCATTGCTAAATAATTTTGAATGTTACAGAAAAATGAAGAATCACAAAGCCGTTGTCGGGAAATGAAAAATCAAATGGACGAAGATCACTGTAGTGATCTCCTCATAGTTGTCAAAGCAATGAATGGATATTTACATGCCAAACGAGACGGTACGGTTTCTGAATATTGCCGAGAAAATTTCCTAATGCCCAATACTATGGAAATGCTTCAAGATTTGAAATCGCAGTATGCGAAATATTTACAAAATCTTGGATTTATAACCACTTTAGACTACACACATGAGGATTATAATACAAACTCAAGCAACATTAAGCTTATAAAATGTGTTCTTGTAGCTGCGTTGTGTCCAAATATTGCCGTTGGAAAGTAAGAGAGATGTTTTTATACTTAAAATATTAAATAGTTATAAGAAGTTGATTGATCATTATTATTATTATTATTATTTTTTAGAACTGAAGTTAAACCTGGCGAATTCACCGAATTAGTTACTGCCGAGGACGGAAATGTCTCCATACATCCAAAATCGGTCAATTCAATATACAACCACTATAATAGTCCTCTAATACTTTACCACTCAAAACTTAGGACAAAATCAATTAATTTGCTTGATACTACTATGGTTTATCCGTTACCAGTAGTCCTATTTGCAAAAAGCCTTCATACCGACGAAAAAACGGATCATGATACTTTGTTTAGTCTTAATTCTGAAGTTAATTTTACATGTACAACTGAAACAGCAAATCTTCTTAAGGTAATTATTATTATTAATATAAAATTCCACAAGCTTAAATATTATAAATTTAACTATAAATTTCCAAGTGATAAAGTTATAGGATACAGTTATTTCAAAGTATAACGTCGATTTAAATCTTTAAAATGTATTTTTAGTACAAATAATACAATATATATATAAATTTAATTTTGGTAATTTTTATTTAGTATAAAATAATTATGAAATGTAATCCAAAAAAATATATCTAACATACTAAATATTTTGATGTAACCTATTATAATTTTATCGTCCAAATTATTAATAAAATAAAATTAATCGTCTGGTGTGTAATTTTTAGCAAGTTAGAAAAATATTGAGATGGACAATTGAGCATTTAATGTCTCATCCTAATGAAATAAGTTTGAATTCAAATTCAGCAATCACAAAAGCACTAAAGTAAATATTAAATTAATAATGCTTGTAACAAAAAAATGTATAGGTTTTAACTACTAAGCCTTACAATTCTCTGACCTCTAGTCGACCTTAGCGTTCGTCAATTTACGTTATTTATTTTATTTTACTTTTGTTCTTGTTATTTCTTATAATAATAATAATATGTTATATGTAATATTGAAATTTTTTACTTGTTATTTTGATAATTGTTAATTATTAATGTTTTTTTTTTTCAGGCTTGTTGTAGATATTGTATCGGAAGAAAAATTTTCATCTTTTTACTACACTCAAATTGAGAGCCAAATTTAAATTTATATACAAAATATTATTATATTATTATTTTGTTAATAATTTAACACTTACATTTTGTGTTTATATTGTTATTTTTTTTGTATTTTTCCTTTTTATTATAAAGTTTTCATGACTACATTTAATGTTGTTGAATATATTTCTTATTATTGTAATTTATTTGATTAATTATTTAACAAACTGTCATGATTAACACTCCATTTTATGTTATTAAAACAGTGAATATGTATTTGTTTTAAGCCAATTTGAGATAAATGAGTCAGAAGAACTTTTTAGGTTATAACGTTTTTTCTTGAAAAAGTTCAGCAAACTTAATAACTTATAATATTTTTGCATATATAAGACCCATAAACTTAATGAAATAACTGGTTTCGTTCTGTTGTATTTTTGTTTATAAACAACAATAACGTTCTTTAACGGTTTTTTTGTGTTCCGTTCGGGAACCCTGAATATAACACACATGATTTCTATACAAATATTATTTATTTAAGTTCTTTCCATTGATATAAGTCTCATTGATGCCTATTTGGGTGTTCGTTGTTAAAATCACGGATTACTCGGCTTTATATTCACTGCATTGTACTATGGTGATATAGCATACAGCCGAATAGTTTTTCGACATTGACCATTTTTTTCGATCCCAGTCCGTCTAGTGCCCCGTTTAAAACCTAGTTCATCTTATAGCAAATTTTACGTTCTTTCCTTTGATATAAGTCTTAATGATCATTGAAAACTATCATTGAAAATCACGGATTTCTCGAGTAATTTCGCGGTTCAATACTTGGTCAGTAGCAAGTTATTTTTAATTTATTTACTTTTAATTATTATTTACTACAGATTTTCTTAGAATAATTCAGTGTACATTTGTACATTATGATAATATATTTTCGACAACGTTGTACTGCATTTGTTACTGCTACTCATTACTCATTAGTATTGAATTTTATTTCTATTGTGTAACTGGGTAGTAATTTTATGTTGGGGTATAAAGTATGAAAATGTAGAAAATACATTTTGACTGCTGCATTTTTCACATAAAATAAAACATTTAACATACTACGTATATATAATGTTTAACAACGAATTAGTATTAAATTCAATTTGCAATTTTTGAATTATACCCCGTATAGCATAGGCAACCTAATGGACGTATACACGGTAACCGTCTTATCACAAAATCGTCGGGAGCCAAAGTAAAGGAGCTATCAGCTTCACAGACATTTATTTTCATAGACATAGATTATAGCATACTGCATAGATAAAAAATATTTATTATCTATAGATTATGATGTCCATGATTATTTAATATTTTAACTTAAGTACAATTTCGCATGTATATATCACACATTTATATTCATAACTCATGTACTTTTCAGAGACATTTTTAGTTTTTACCTTAACAAGTTATTAATATGACTGCTCACATAAAGTTGTAAACGAATTATACGACACCGGTTGAATATGATTTTTGTTATATCTATTAGACACTTGAGACGTGTATTGTTGACTCAGCCATTTGTATCGAATAAACATTACTCTGACTGTTCACATCAATATGATGTGATCGTTGTAGGTGGTGGCCATGCTGGGACAGAAGCGTGTTCAGCTGCTTCCAGGATGGGAGCATCTACATTGTTGGTGACCCATGAGAAGTCATCTGTAGGTAAGAATTCATATTTGATTCTATTCATTCATATATTCCTTACATTTGTTGATATTTTAGGAGAGATGTCATGCAATCCATCATTTGGTGGAATTGGAAAGGGGCATCTGATGAGAGAAATTGATGCATTGGACGGACTTTGTGCTAAAATTTGTGACCTTTCAGGTGTTCACTACAAAGTAATGATTCTGGTAGACTAGAATATTTACTTAAAAAATTATTTAAAGGTTTTAAATCGTAGAAAAGGACCGGCTGTATGGGGTCTAAGAGCACAAATAGATAGACAACTGTACAAAAAACATATGCAAGAAGAGCTGTTTAATAATACCCCTAATCTCAATGTTATCGAAGGATCTGTAGACAACATTTTACTAGACAACAATAATCAATGTACTGGAGTATTATTAGGTAGCTTTATACATTTCCTTTCAAATTTAAATTAAGTGCGTAAGTAAAACTATATTTATATTATATTATTTTATTTTTAGAAAATGGAACAATATTAAAAACTAAATGTATTGTATTAACTACTGGAACATTTTTAAATGGTGAAATGTATAGTGGAATGGCTGTTAAATCTGGTGGCAGAATAAATTCTAGGTCTTCTATTGGATTAGCTAATACATTGAAAAAATTAGGATTTATAACAGGAAGAATGAAAACAGGTACACCACCTCGAATTGAAAAACAATCTGTTGATTTTACCAATTTAAATTATCAGCCTGGAGATAATATTCCTATACCGTTTTCATTTATGAATGATTCAGTTTGGCTTAAAGTAAATTGAATATATTATTAAGTTCCATTAAATACAATTTACTTTTCATTGTTATTTAAATAGCCTGAAGACCAAATTAAAACTTACATTACATATACCAACAGTAAAGTTCACCAAATTGTAATTGATAATTTGAATGTAAATCGACACATAAAGGAAGAAGTAAAAGGCCCCCGATATTGCCCTTCACTAGAATCTAAATCTCTTAAGTATTTATTTTATATTGATATAATATAGTACATAATTTACGTTTAATATCAAATTCTTATAATAATTTATATGTTCATTATTTTTGTAGGTTTCGTGATCGAAATCATCAAATATGGCTAGAATTAGAAGGTTTTGATAGTGATATAATTTATCCAAATGGTCTTTCATGTACTTTACCTGAAGATTTACAAGTAAAAGTAGTACAAAGCATAGAGGGACTAGAAAATGCTAACATCATTCAATATGGTATAATTTTTTATTTTTTTATTTTATAAATATACTTATTATGTACTATAACTAGATTTATACTATTTATAGTATGTATTTAGGGTACGGAGTAGAATATGATTATGTGGATCCTCGAGAATTGTATCCTACATTAGAAACAAAAAAAATAGGCAGTTTGTTCTTTGCTGGGCAAATAAATGGTACAACTGGGTATGAGGAAGCAGCTGCACAAGGAATACTAGCTGGAATAAACGCTGGTGCTAGTGTAAGTGTAAACCTTAATTGTACTTATTGTACATATTAAAAATATTTTGTATTTTTCATAGGCATTAAACAAAAATAGTTTAATACTAAGTAGAACTGAAGCTTATATTGGCGTACTTATTGATGATTTAACAACCCAAGGTACAGATGAACCCTACCGCATGTTTACCGGTCGAGCTGAATTTCGCTTACATCTGAGACCAGATAATGCAGATATTAGACTAACACATAAAGGTTTTTTCTGACTATGATGTAATTGGGTAGTATAATTGTAATACAATTGTCAATATTGTTTAGGCTACAACATAGGCTGTGTCAGTAAAAAACGTTATGATCAAACATTAAGAGTACGTTCTGGTTTAGAAAATGGTATTAAACTATTGAATTCGGTTTCTCAATCTATGTATAAATGGAAGAAATTATTAGGTCTAAAAACATCTAAAAATCCTGATTACAAAACGTTTGTATTTTATACTTTAAAATAATTAGTTTAAATGAAATATAATATGAGATTTATTAATACTGAATAATGTTTTTTGTAGAGCATTTGAAGTATTGAGTTTATCTACAGATGGTATAACAGTAGAACAATTAGAAATGATACTTCCTAACACATTTGGTGGAAAATTTAAAGATAAAAAACTGAATGAACGTTTAAAAATTGAAGCTATATATCAAGCATCTATTCAAGATCAACAAGAAGATATAGATCGTGTAGAACTTGATCAATTACTACTAATACCAACAAATCTAGATTATAGGCAGTAAAATATTTTAATATTTCATAATTTATAACCTTTAATATTTTTTGTTTATACGTTTCTTTTTTCATTTTTTTAAATAACAGTTCATCACTTAGTATATCAAAAGAAGAAATTGAGAAGTTATCTTACATTCAACCTCATACAGTAAGCAATAATATTATATTGTAAAGTATAATATCAGAAACACTAATATTATTTTCAGATTGGAGCTGCTAGTCGAATACCTGGAATTAAACCAAGTTCCATCTTAAGGCTATTACACTACATTAAAAGTCAAAACAAGAATAAAGCAATAAATTGAATACACATTTTCTTAAATATTTTGTTATTTCAATCATATTGTATAACCTACTATTACATGTTCTATCTACCAAGATCTTACTACTTGATAAATTATAATTTTTAGTTATAACTATTACTTTTATCTTTTTATAATTTATTCATTACTTTTTTGGTAATCTGGTAGTCTGTAGTCATCTAGAGCTAACACATAAGTTAGCTTGGATAGGCCCAGGGTCTTAACAGTTAACACTGTATGGTATCACCCAAAAAATTACCACAAATGTCTGATGGCAAACACACAATTTCTAGTTTCACCTATGATTAGTGATATATTGAGCAAATTTAGTTTTGTATTATTATAAATTATCATACACAGTGACAATTACAACTTAAAAAATTTTCACAACACTAAGTACGGTAAACACTATTATATTTGAGGAAAAACAATATAGAACAAATAATAGAATATTACTATTTTAAATTCAAATTTGTAATGCTGTATGTTAGTGGCGTATCCAACAGGGATGTTTGGGAGATATGACATCCTCCTTGAGTCTTTATTATAACATTAATTAAATGCATTTTCAGTTTTTAATCTAACTCGTCATAGTATTAATTTTAATTAAGATTAATAGATATCTATGTTCACAGAATAGATAATTTTTTAGTGATAAGCAACAATATCAATAATTTGATGCAATATCGATTAGTAATTTTCCCATATGTCACAAAATCGATAAAAAATGTTATTATTATTATTATTAACTAATTAATTAGCAATCATGCAGATTTTGAATTAATAGTCTATAATAAATAGGTATGTATGTTAAAATAATATATATGATTTTGGTGTACCTATAATATTTAGTTATTAAATTATAGCATTAATTAAGTAAAATAGTTAAATTGCTTAGTATGATGAATACGAAAATAAAGTTTTTTAAAGAAAACATATAATCCTTTTTCAGAAAGTATAAATTCTATAATTTTCGATATGATATCATTAAATTTTGAACAATATCCATATTTGAAATCAGTGGCGCACTCAGGGGGAGGGGACTTCGGAGCTGAAAAAAATATATTTTCACTAAATTATACATTATTATAGCATATTTTCACAAATATAGTACTACAAAGATGATTGATTAAACATATAATATAACATATAATAATAATAGTAAAAAAATTACCATTTATAATTTGTGGTAATTATTTACATGTGTGTAAAGAAAATAGGAAAATGTTTAAACCCCCCCCCCCCCTCAAACAGAAATCCTGGGTGCGCGCCTGTTAGAAATAATATTTTGTTTGTTTGAATTAAATGTTGTTTGCAATATTGCCTATCACTACTATTTTTAACTTTTTATAAGTGGTCAAAAATTTAAATAAGTAATCAAATGATATTGATCAAGAATTTTTGAAACAAAAATTAAGCTATGGCATATACATTTAGAAAAATGTAGTAAAAATGGTGTTCTTGAAGCTCTTCATAAGTATAATAAAACACATATTTTTAAATAGTTTCAAACTTCTTCAAATTTTTGCTACACTACCTTTTAGCAGGTTACACTTTGAGAACCCGAAAAAAATTGTTCTACTATTCTACATCAAAACAAACATTAGAATAGAAATTTTATTGACCAGTATAATTTTAATATTATACTCGTAAGATATAATAGTTTACTCAAATTACTGTAATATTACTATAGTAGTTTATACTTCATCAATTAGCATATTTTAATATGTATATATCATATCATGAAGGACATGAAGTCAAAGTAATAGTTAGAGAGGTTAAGAAACATTACAAATACCTATCGTTATTGAATAAGAAATGTCACACTGATTTTATATTATATTATCAATGAATAAAGTATGTATTAATATAATGAAAAATTACTTTTTGAATGATAACAAATATTTAAAATCGTTTGAGAATAAATCGCTATTTTATGCAATTTCGTAAAATTTTAAATCTCAAACGGTCATAAAATTTTTTCCTCTAAGTTCGGTAGAAATTTTTTTAAAGATTATTTAAAAGTAGCTTATGGATAACCTAATGTTAAAATGTATGAACAGAAAAAATTTTATGAATTTTTATCTACAAAATAACTTGCAAATTATCATGATTTTGACACATTTTATACAAATTTGAGCTTTATGGGCTTATAAAAAAAATTGAGTGAAACGATCTCCGATATTTTTTAGTTACGATAAGTTTAACTTATTATAAACCTTGTATTACATTTTCAAGAGTTTTCGATCAACCAATTAAATTTTATAGATGTTTAAAAAAAAAAATTTTACAAAAATCGAAAACTTAAATTGTCTATAAATAAGTCAAAATATGTCAAAATACTTTAAAAACTTAACCATGTATAGAGAACGCCAATATAAAGATTTGGTGAACATTTCAAGTTGTTGCAGTTTTTTGTTTTTGAGTTAGAACATTTTAAGAAAATGTATTTTGTAAAAACGTGATTTTGCATAAAATTTCCCGTTTTTATTTGTAATTTTTTTATCGTTTTTTTCGATTTTTTAAAAAAATATTGAAAATGTTAGATTTTTGACATGCCCAAGTACCATCTACATTCACTTTCCTTTCAGAAAAGTTGCTATTTAAGTAAATCGAAGCATTTTTACTACAAAAAAAGGTGTCTTCAGACACAAAAAAAAAACATCATTGTAAAACCAATAGATTCCATCACTCCGTTCAGAATCTAATAAAATAAAAATATTTAAGCTTGATTTCGACTCTAATACATAATATAGTAATAATTTATATGCAACAATTATGTTTAATTCATCCATATGCGATATGCAATTTATATTATATTATATTTTCAATTATTTCAGTAAATATATCATATGTATAAAGCTACTTAGTACATAAGATACTAATTTTCAATTTTCCAAACTTAAAAAACGATTAATAATAATATAGTTAACTAGTAAATATAACAATTATAATTTATAAAGTAAAGTAAAATGAAATGATTCAGATATTATGCATTATTAGCTATCTTATCTGATGACGTAAACTATACGGGTTGGAGTAGTGCATTATATAAATGCATGTGCATGTGCAATACTGCGATGTAATTTTTAAAAACTGTAAGTACCTAGCTGTAGCTATCTCAAATAAAGAGTTTAGCATAAAGACAACTTATTCTATCATTAAGATTCATTTAAATATCTCCTTACGTAATATTTTCACAGAATTAAGGGTTCTCATTTGGTTTTTTAAAAGTCAACGTCCGAAATTCTATCCTAAACAACTAAATCTTGCCTACTAATATAACTTTAAAATTTACCAATAACATAATTGTTATTCATTATTTCTGCTGTAATGTTGGTTTATCTTCATTTTATTTGTGTGTAGTCTTTTGTATATTATTAAAAGATTATGTACAGAGACTTGTATTTATTTTAGTAGCATGTACTTTTATTTAAAAATTAAATATGTATTTAATAAAAATTGATTTTATTTTTAGTACAAACCAATTAAAAATGTTAAATTTTTCTTAGAAATCACAGTTAAACGTTTCTAGAATAACTAATTTCATCAGTATTCCAATTATACAATTCCAATTTCATTTTTCAATTTTGCTCATTATGAAAAAGATTAATATTTGAACGTCCCAATACCAATTAATAACTTACATATGCACATCCATCACATCTGACTGATCACATCTATCTGACTGACTGATCGCCATGAATCTGACCATTTTTTTAACTGTAAATTTTCTGGTCAAATCAAAGCGTTTTTTATTTCTGTTTAACCTTTGGGTTGAAACACTGAAGATTACATAAATGCTATGACACAATTTCAAAATTCCAATTTTCGTATTAAGGCACCTATGGATTGCTTGTATGACTTATATACCTAGAATGACTATACGTAATAAAATAATATAATATATACCTAGTATTTCTACATCATGTAAACATAATAATGACAAATACAAGTAATATTAATTATTTCTTTTTTGTATAATTGTAGGGCCTTAAATTGAAACATCCATTTATTAAACTAGTCTAAAATGTCAACAATGTATTAATAAAACTTTGCCATGTTTTAAAATGTTGACATTCTTCAACGATTTGCTTGCGTCGAAGCTCAACAACCCTTAAATACGTGTCGGTATTCGTTTGTGTACCAATACCAATGTCATAGAATAATGATTCGCTAAATATATAATAAATAATACGTCATATTTTTATTAATATTATTATTATAAATTATAATAATACAACGTTGGACGTTCGAACGCGGTCGTTTTACGAACGGCGCAATAATACGACGGCCGTCGACCATGTCGTTCTAATGTGTTCCTATGGTCTGCGGTGGAGGGATACATAATCGATTGGCCGGCGGAGGGGTGGAAGAGGAAAGTAGCTCACACGCGCTATCGATTGTCAGTGTACCGTTGCGGCGGAGGGGCTGGTGGAGAGCTCAGCTGCGGCGGTACCGGCAACAGCAGGTCATCCTCCTCTCGCTCTGGTGGCGCGGCGGCGGCGGTTGTTTACGTTTTGCGACACCCGTAGCGCGCCCGTGCGCGCGCGCGCCCACCGCACCCCGCGCATCCATCAGCGGAACACTCGCAGCGGTTCTCTACTCCGTGCCTTCCTCCGCCCGCCCATTCGCCGCCACCGACGGACGGAAAGGATTTCCCATTGTGGTGCGCGTGTTGTTTTGTGTTCATTCGTCAGCTGTTTGCTCCTCGCGCTGGACGCGCGCACACTTCGCCGTCGACTGATCGCACATCACGCACACCAGTAGTACACATCACACTCGCAAATCATCGCATATATTATTATAATACCTCTACATGTATATTACATATCATTATAATACAATAATATTATTGCAACGTCGTTGGTACGCGTATATTTTTGCGCTGGTCCACGTTATTGTCGTGCGCTTTTTCATTACACTTCCGAGCCGCCGTCCACGATCGTTTCCTTTTCGTCCAGTGAAAAGCAGCAGTCGCGCACCGTGCACAGTATTTCTGTCCGACTTGGTTTTTTATCGGCATCCACCGACTGGTGGAAGCAACAGCGACCACTTCATCGCACTACGACAACACACAGCTTAGCCACCGTCGCCGCAGCCGACCCGCGCACCGTCGCCGTCGCCCGCGCAGGTAAATCTCCTTCACTTGCAGGTTATAATAATATTATTATTTTTCATATTATGTTTCTTCCACGTTCTCGTAGACCCAACCACGACACGCAGCGCAGCGCACCGATGGTAAAAATCGTATTGAATTATAATCATTTTCTCCCAATGAAATAGTAATTTTTTAAATACCTAGTATTTTTATTTTCTTTCTAACGAACGCAATCAACGCACTTTTTCGAATTGAGTATATCACAATATTATTAACGTATTCATTGAAAAAAGCGCTTTTTACCCCTTCCGAAATCGCAATCGTTTACAGTAACCCACTCGGTATTGCGTAGTTCACTATTATATAGTCTTACTATACTACCTCTGTCTGACGTCGCCTTGTGCGCACGTGCGATTTACCTACCTACATTTATAGAATTATTGCACAATGATTGTTGTTATTTTACGTCGCGCAGAGTACCTATAGCTACTACGAATGTTTTGTTTAACAATCGTTATTGTTATTGTCTTCTGCCATAATACTTTTAATAATATCATAATCGTTGATTTTAAATGATTTTATATACCTAGTCTTAATAGTATCATTTATTTTAATGATAACATTATGTATTTATTGGCTTAATTATAATTGTGATCATTATGTGACTGGATTATCCACATTTAGACTCATTGTGTTGCTCCTGTTATACTATAGTCGTTATAATTACTACGCGAAGGAATGATTTATTTATTTATTATTTATTATTTATTTATGTATATGTGTATACAATTTTTTTTGAATAGCGTATTAGGTTGACGCAACCTCCTTATGTGTAATATGTATTGAGTATTTTGTGTTGTGATGGAACTTATGTGCATCCAAAAACACGCGGTTAGTTTTGTTTTTGTTTCCGAGCACGCGTTCGTGGTTATCGATTTATTGTCGTCGGTTATTAAAATTTGTAACTACAAATTTGAAATTACTGCCCTTCGAATTGTACAACCATAATTTACAATATATTAAAATCCCATGGTTATTATTGAAGCCATAGTGACTGTTTATAGAAATTATTAATATTTTACAATTATTTTAAAAACCTGTACACTTGTGTATAGTTTGGTATGATATAATTGTTCGCAATATTATTACGAATATAAGATGACATACGTATAACGTATGTATTATTTTTATACATTTTTGATATTTATTATAACTATATAACTACAAGTATCTACCTAATATAAAACATCTAAGCGGAAAATCTTAAATCGTCTCATATTTATTTATTTTTTCTTATTACTATAATAGTGTTATATATCATTTTACCTACAATGCTTATTGTTTTTGACATAACTTATCCGGATTGGTACGTACATTCGACCGATTCAAAGTGAAAGTTTACATTTATGGATGAGTTGATAATAATTTGTTTTACGTATTCACAAAAATTTTCCTATCGAATTTAAAGAACATTTATTTTTTTCTTCGTGTATCCCACATGAGTTACATAAATGTAATCGTTTAGAAATTAAATTTATTTCTTTATGCGATCATGTTTTTTTAATTTTAACAACCCATTTCGTACCTCTTATGTAGTTATGTACTTTACGAAGAACATAATTTATAATATTTATTTACAGTTATTCTACGACAAAATTACACTTTATTTAACGATCTATTCGTCCGACAAGGTTTAGTGATTGGTGTGTAATATTCAAATAAATAGAATAATTATGTACCTACTGATACTATACTGTCTACTAGTATTTGGGATTATACTTATATAGTTTATGGTGTTATTCAACCATTGATACATTAAATACCCATTATACAACTTGTTAATGACAATGATTTTACCTTAATAATTTGTGTTGTATCTTGTATCTATATCAGAGATACAAAATTATTACAGTCTATTCCATTAATCAATAATTATTATAACACGTTCTCAATATAGAGACTAATAACCGTTTACAGAAAGTCTAAATAATGATAGTAAAAAAAGTATATTAAAAGTTTTTAAATAGGTTTTACAATTAAGTTAAATTTATTTTTTATAAATGTGTTACTTTAATTGAATACCTAATAAAGTTTACATCGTTCCATTCAAAAGTGTTCATGGTCTTTTTTTGGAGTGAGTACGTTGCCTCTAGCTGTCTACAAATAGTAACAAATACATTTTTAAAATTTTTCTATATAATGTGCTGTTATTCAATTGGTTTTCAATTATTTTGTGATAATTATATTTGTTCGAAAGCATAGGTAATTTATTGTTTTCACAACAAGACAGTTGTCCCTTAATGAAAATGTACGTGCTAGAAATAGTAGAAAAAAAAAGATATTGCTTTAAGTAATGCTTGTATTATTATTTACTAGTAGTATTACTATACTAAACCATAAACCTTTAAGATAAAGTTCAAATATGCTCTTAAATTATTTTATTTTCCATGAAAAACTAAAAATTATAAATAAATAAATTATTAGTTATTATTATTTAATATTTTTTAAAATCTTATCCAAGTTTTCAAATTTTTAAAAATTTGTAATCATAAACATTTTTTTTCTTTTTAGAAAATGTTATTATAAATATTGTATAAATAATAAATATATAAATATAATAGTATGTATAGAATATATAAAATATGCACTCATAGAGAAAAAAGAGCTAAATATGCAAAATAAAAATGATTGTTAAATCATGTTATTATGAAACTAATTTCCATAGAACTTAGTTATATTCTGAACGATTTTTGAAAAACATGCAAACTCCTATAAGCCTAGTCCTAGTTATAATTTTGTAAATATTATGTAGTATTATACTAGTATTGTTCATGCATTACTGCATATTAATCGTAAAGATCAAACAATGCTATTTATTTTCATTTTTGACTGAGTACGAAAATTTTATTTTCATGGTCCTGAGTTATTAATTATTATTTTATAGAAGTTAAACCTAGTTTTCCCAACATTATGTAGTTATAAAAATCGATTAGTGACTTAGTGTACTTATGTATAACTAATAACCATTGATTATACATAATTATATATTTATAGTATTTATAATCAATGATATAACGTACTAATATTGCATAAAACAATAAATCAATTTATTTGGTACTGTATAAAATATTAATTATTAAATTATCGATGAAAAAAAGCAATAAATCATTTTAGTTTTCAGTATTAAATTATTTTGTTCTTATCTTATTTACTATTATTTTTACTAAGTAAATTGCGGTAAACTGTGTTAAACAATCGTTTCTATTTGACTAAATTACAATGGTAGTATAATTATTTTCTTTACATCTTATGATAAAAATTATAACAGTTCATAATATAAGTATTATTATTCGTTAAATCTATTCATATTTTCACTAAACATTTAATTTAGGGTAGAAAATTTACATTTTTCTTGCATATAGTGTTAGATTTAGTTTAAACTTGGAACTTTATGTTTTAATATACAATTCCCATAGCCAGGCTGTAAAAATATTTTTTTAACTATATTAGAGCTCATATGATTTATAATTATGTATTGTATTATTTGTAGACAACTATATTCATTAATTTTATTAAGTTTTTAATAAAGTAACTTAATTTTCAAATGTTATTCTAAATAAAGTGTACACAATTATATACAACAAGAGAGCCAAATAGGTTTAGATAATAACCATAATTTATCCAATAATAATTATCAAAAATAGATATTAGTATTGTGTATTTATTTTTAATTTCATGAAACACTGTATATTTTTATGGCATTTACGAGAATATTATAATATTTAAGTTACCATAGATCATTTTTTAAAAAACTATTAATTTTCAAGTATAGGTATAGGTACTACGAATGACTGAATATAGGGATTTAATTACTTTTAGTTAAAAACAATCCTTATAAGTTCTTTAATTTCAAGGTGTTTCAATCGTTCAATACCTATTTGAATCAATAATTATTAATTACCCAGTGGCGGGTCTAGGATTTTTTTTATAGTGGGTGCTATTTTGTTAGTAATGGTTCTTTTATTATGGAAATAAAGTACTTATTATGTACAATTTGAGGGAAAAAAACTAAAGTTTAAATGGTGAGGAAAATCAATCTTGCAATGTACAAAAATAATATTGTGGTTTTCTTTGGTACACGTGTTGAAACTTGAAATGCTATTTAGTTTTTTACTTATTATTAATTGAAAAAAAAAAACATTAAATAATATATTATATTAAAAATGTAATATTTCTCATTATAATTTATACAGAAATTTGTCGGAAAGTACAAAAGTACTAAATATTATATTATTTGGTATGTGCGAATTTTTCTGGAAGTCTTGGTGCATTCACCGTTTTACGAAATTATAATAATACATTCAACGGCAATTAAGACACACAATTTTTACATATGCTGCATTGCCGTTCAATGGCATACTCATGTCGTCGTTAAAAATCCGTTATATACGTGAAATCTGCCGTTTTAACGTTGCATTCGTATTTATTAATATTTCGTTAGAACAATAGTTTGTTTTATGAAAATTCCCATGGTGTTGAGACATGTCCGGCAGCGTACGTTTAGGTAGTTGTAACTGCGGCAACCATATACGATGATAATCGCGCGCGCACAGTTGTTTGGCCTAAAAAATTCGTCCGCGAATCCAACGTCGGTAGTGGTATCTGTATTATTAATATATACGCCGTTTCCCCTACCGCTGCTCTCGGGTACATTGTACCTGGAGAGGGCATTGACAGCTGCCGTCCATTGGAAATAAAAAATAAACATACAGCGGTGAAGCGCAATATTATTGCTTTGTACAGCTTTCATCAGTTGTTGACCGCCTTCATCCTTGAGGGGGACGCGTGTGTTTCTTTTTATTATCTTGAGGGGTACGCCGTCGTTTTACAGGGTTATCACTCTTCGTGGCGTTTAATAACTCATCATCCCTCGCGGATCATATAAATGTATTCAATGTATTCCTCGAAAATTATTCGAATTAATACAACATTTTTCTATTTCTTTACTCGTATTTTATGGTATTTATATTTTATTAACTTATAATTTATTTGAAATAAATACTACATACAGACATAGTAGATCGTGTATCAATTGTATGCTGAGAGTATATTTGTCAAAAGTTTTTCATATTTTCATTATATGTTCCTCGTTCAGAATACATGTATTACGTTATTGCGCGTATGAGTTTGTCACGTATGTGTATGTATAACATTAACATTTAAGTGTACCAATAGTTCATATTTATTCTCAATCCATATTTATCCATATCCATATCCATATCACAAAAAATAATTTTTATATTCATCTACGCATATTTAAAAAAAAACTACTGCTACTATTTTGTTTGGAATACCTAGAACTATTATATTCATACGATAATGTTTTGATAAATGGCTTAACTCTAGGTTTTTAAACTGTACAATTTTAATTTAATTTTTTTGTTTTCATTCAAATAATAAATACAATATTTCTGTTTTAAATCATTATATAGACATAAATTATATCATGAATATACTATACCTACGTACAATTTTAATCAGCATAAACTCTTAAATTAAGATAAACAGTTGGACAGCTCAAATATAATGACCATAATATGAAGCACAAGTTTTTGTTATCATTCAACTACTAATTTGTATTTTAATTATATTTCAATAATATTGTTGTAAATTAGTTTACAGATTAGAATATTATTTTTTAATTTATTTCTATCAACTCATATGATGAAATAATAAATAAAGTAAAAAAATATGACGTATTAGTTTGATTCCTGTAGGTAATACTTAATTATTATTTTCTTTGTTTGTAGATCAATTATTTTAATAATTGAATTGTTCCTTTATTTGCAACGAATAAAATATTATTAAAATCTTATCTTCTAAGCACTCATTAGAAAATAATAAAAATATTTGTTGATTATATAAATATTTTATTGTTAAAGTAGTGATATGTTTGTTTTTTATTGATTTTAAAATATTATTAGAAACCTTATAAATATTACAAAATCAGAACTAAACAGTGAGTTATTATTTATTATCTAATAATAAATATTTGTTAGTTAATAGTAAATTTATTGAGTGACTAAGTTGTATAAAAAAATATAGCAAATCTCATGACTTTGAAAATAAGTTTTCTATTTATGAAAAGTCTATACTATAATCGTTCTCATATCTAAATTATTTTTAAATAATTCGAAACAATCGAATCTATCAAAACTTCTGTTTGGTAATAATCTTAAATTTACAATGTACCTATATTGTATATTATACCGGATGTTTCAAAATGATTCGATAAAATGTAATAACTTTTATTCTATTCATTATTTTTAATATAAATATTTTTTAAATTAATGTTATAATACCACTCTACAACAAAATTGTATTAAATTTCATTTTACGATTTAAAAAAAAAAAAATCAAAACAGCTATTTTGTAAACAGGATTTTTAAAAAAATTATGGTATTTAACTATCTGATTAATGTTTGGTCATTAATTTATTATGATTTTAAATTTTTGAAAATTTGAATTTAATAATTTAAATTATTATACAATTAATAATTATTGTACGTTCTGTTAAGATTAGATAAGGTTCTATCTAACTTAATGGAGATATATAAAATTATTTGTCACACAAAATTATTGTTAACTTTTTATCTAACATAAAAAAAGCCGTATAAAATTAATAGATAAACCTTTATTAGAGTTATAAACATCAACATTTTTCTAAAAATCCTAGTCACAAAATGGCTATTTTAAATTTATTTTTGAATTTGATTTCAAAATTTGAAATCGAGAATTTGAGTTTCAAAAATAAAAATAAATTGTCTAATACATTTTTGATGTAGCGCAATACAATATAATTAATTGAAAAAAAAACAAATAATGAAGTGAAAAAGTTATTGCATTTGTCGAATCATCCTGAAACACCCTATAATATCGTATATCGTATTATCGTATGTATAATATCGTATATCGTAAAATATAAATTATTAGAAGTTAAAAACTACGTTGTATATATACACATACTTTTATATACACGCATACATACACATATATAGTGTACAAATATTTTATGTTAGGCCTGAGTTTATTTATAAATTGTATATAAATAAGACGCATACTTAAAAGAGTAGTTCAGTTAAAGTGCCAGTGAATATTTTACAGTATATACTTGTAAATTGTAAAGATTCTTGTTAATCACTGAAAAAATACACATGCACATATAACCTATATTATAAAATATGTTGATTCCATATGATATTTTGGTTGCTTTTTCTTACTCTGTTGTCTCTTTGTATTCGATTACTATATCGCCTTGAATTTACTCTGATAAAGTACATGACCCGATTTTATAATATATAATGAAGTTCAGACAGATTATTTTGATTAGCGAGTATCTTTGTGTAATTGTATACTTGTATGTATGTATAATGTATAAGTATACATGTCTTGGATGACTGATTCATAATAAACGTACAGCATAAACTATGTAGGTATAATGACTTGATAATTTCAGGGTATTTCTGTATCATAGTCTAGACAAGCCATAAGGAAGGATTTCAAAAATGTTTTGATTTTTAGGGTCGATAACAATATAATCTGTAATGTTAGTCTAATTTTTATCAATTTTATTCTGTTTTTCTCAATTATTCGAAAAACTACTGAGAAATGAAAAAATGACCTCGCTGTACCAATTAGACGAAAGTTATAGCTTTGTAAACATAGGAGCAATCCTTCTACTCTCTCTCTCTCTCTCTTTCTCTCTTTCTCTCACACACACACACACACACACACACTCATTCTATATTTTTATCTTCATACGATTATAATACTTGAAATGTAACCTATTGATAACAAAGAGAGGTGAAGAAAGAGGGAGAGTGATGTCGTCGACGACAAAGATATTTTTTCGGTATCGTAATCATTCAACATCGTTCAACATGTACCTGCGACCTGCGTTATATATAGTACGCACCACGCCTGTGCGCAATGGCTTATTGTTGGACTTTGGGGGGACGTGACAGTCAACCACTTTCCGACGCAGTTGCGAAATAAAATTTCGTGCCGATGGCCTCTGTTTTTCAACGGTTACTCGTGATACATTGATATGATAATATGATTAAGTTTTTCTCATTCGACTGCAGTGGCGTCGCAAACTTATATTTTTATTGAAAACAAAGATTTTATACCTTAAACGTGTAACTTCCTTACTCAACTCTTCTCCAAGTGGTTGGTAATTGGTACTACTAATTAATCTGGTAAAAAAGTTTGCACATTCATATTTTATTATACATATAGACGGAAGAAATTTCGGAGGGCTAAAATGTTTATCATAGAGTTGGGTTGTAGAGATTATATAAAACAAATTGTAACTTATTGTCAAAAAATTATAACTTTGATCACCGAATTAAATAACACACTCGAAATTGTTTGCTGTATCGATTTCATATTATGAAGTATATATTATATAAGATTTAACACAGTACATTAATATGTATTCTTCTACTTTTTATGTATATATTTAATTCTATTTAATACCTACATTATGTAGGTATATATATAGGCTACATATATATAATATTCTATATTTATATCTATTACACCTGTCTATATTAATATATCTTTATGAAACTTGTTTTTTCTTTCATTAATTCTTTTAAACAATATCTTGTATTATTTTATTGGAATAATAAATATTGTAATATACCCAAAAACTATAATTTATTAGTTTATTACTATTATATTGTTTTACTGAATAGCTGCTAATAAATACATCCCGAAACGACTGAAACACTTGATGCGTTTTGATTTTTCTTTGTTCTGACTCAACAATTTGAATTCCGTTATTTGATAAGATGTACTTACCATAAAAATTATATCACAAATACGGCTAGATTCTTTATATACAAATGGCTCGAATTTCTATATGAATATTGTTTCAGTTTCGAATTCGAAAATAAAACATTGTAGATTTGATCAATAAGAAGCCGATACTGAACACGTTATTATTTTATTATGTAAATTATATGATCATGATAGCAAATAAATTATAATATTTATACTGCTGTGTGCCGGGTATTCTGAAACAATCAAAACGCGGGTAAACTGACTATTAGGCATGGAACTAGGTGGTTCACTGTGTTTTTGAAGTTAGTAATAACTAAATAATCAGTAATCACAATGGAATTCGTGTTTGATTGATACGTGATTTGATTTTTAATATCATACAAATATTCTTTTTATTGAAAAAGAATTTTATTGTCAAAATATAAATAAGAAGTTTACATATTATTATCAAAATGTTTACAATAAAATATCTACCTCCTCTCTAGCGCTTTTTCATTATTGTATTTATTTTTATAAATATATATAAATAATATTATTTTATTTTATCTTTTTTTTATGTTACGGACAATACAGATACTTCATTGTAAATCTGGAAAATATCTAAAATTACAATGGCAATGTAAGTACATCGTTGTAATTTGTATTATATTTGATTTATTATTTCAAAAAAAATCGAGTAGGCATTTTGATGGTATAGGTACATTACAATTTACAATTAATTTCTTATTGATAACACATGTGACCACGATTATGAATCACAATTACGATTTTTATCTAACTGCATTATCAATAACAATAGATTCTTCATTCTGTTGAAGTATTATCGTGTCATATTATACTCATGATATTGCCATGTTTATTAGTTCATTACATATTTGTGAACTAAAACCATATTGTTGGGTAATAAAAATAAAAAATCTTAATCGTCTTGTATTATTCATACATTTAAAATAATTATTTACAATTTATAATTCATTTGTAAAATAAGTTATATAAATAAAATAATTGATAGTTCAATTTAAAAGTGCATCCATTGATGAAAGAAAATACTCATTAGTAACGCATCTGAGTGTATACATAGGTAATATATAATTTGCAAAATAAATATCATAATTAATATCTTTTCAACATTCTAGTAGGATTTCCTAGACAATTTAAGAGGACATGGGTGGTAAAAGAAATTTCGTCATACTCAGAACCCTCATTCTCTCGCTTCAGCCTGGGTTTAGTAAATTATATAGTAACAAAGATATTATCGTTTTCAATATTTATACTCATGAACATAGTTGATATAAATCATGTAACGAAATCAACAATATTTAAATTTATAAATACATTAAATATAGGTACGGAAATGTGTTCTATTAAAATATTAAAAAATAAATACTTGCTGTGCATGCATGATAAAAAAAATGTATATAGTTTTATCGAAAGTAAAATTAAAAATAGTTTGGTTGGTTTCTTATATTGTTCCATGATTGCTTTGTTATGCGTTGAAAGGTACCTAGTTGTGTCGAATTTATACACGCTGAAATGACAGGATATACAGTTACCAAGTTAGTCCAGAGAATTTGAAATACCTGGTTAACCTTTCAACAATATCAAATTATTCCTTAACAAAAGAACGTCCCAAATATCTTAAGATGACAAAATATCCACTGTAATAAAAATCAAGAGTTCCATTAAGAGTTTAATTATGCTTTGTCCCACATATTTTTTCTATTTACGTCAACATTCAGTTTACAATAAATAGCTGCAATTTTTGCCAACAAAATTATATTCTATGCTTACAAACATCACTAACAATAATGCATAAAGTCTTACACAATAGTGTATGTTGCCATGTTTTAAAAATAGAAAACTTTATTCAACTACCTAATACAATTTTCCGAAATTGCACTCACACATTAATCAATATTGTTAATTCAAATACCAAAAATAAGTTTATTTAGATTAAATTGAACTTGGTCTATCAAATACGTATCTATGAATTTACATAGATAATTTCAGCTGAATTCTCCAAACATATTTAACCAATAATAATCTTTACGAGCTTAAGACTAAGCTTCAAATCGCCAAATAAAATTAAGCCACATTAAGAGGATTTCAATAACGAACCAACGACACTATACCGTCGTTTGGCGCTACATTTCCGGGTACGAATGATTTGTCAATAATTAAACTATGTGCAATTCAGTTAATTTCTGAACTATAATACATTACAGAGCAATCAAAATTCTTCTACTGTTGTCTGACTTCATTTATTCAACTTTTGAAGACCTGTCAAAGATAAACAAAATCCTAGTAAAAACATTTATAATGTATCCTACAATAGATGTAGAGAAAATTATTTAAACAGCCATTAGAATTTCTCTATAGATAATTCTGAAGAAATATTATTATGTTAAGATTCAAAAATTCTTTGTTGAAACACATACTCAAAATCTTATACAATGTTAAAATATGTCTAAATGTCTTATAAATTAAAATGTAAATATATGGATATTTTATTTATATACTTCTTTGATCTTTCTGATATACTCGTATTTTTTACGGAAAATATTTTTCCTGAGATACTTTGACAGGTCACCGGTCGAACATATGGTTTGTCCTTGAGTTGTCTAATAAATTTAAATGTATATGCAATATGCAGTAAATATACTTAAAAATCTATGTAAAAGTAGACCAATTAGAGATTTATCCATTCCATTGTGTTTTATGCATTATTTATCAAAATTACAAATTGACAATAGTTGTTTATAGTTTACACTAATAAACATTATTTTGTTATTACTTTCTCCAAAGGTCATACAAGTATTAAAATACCATGATATTTTAATTTATTTAATATGTTTATTTTTTTTTATATAGTTACACTGGATGCTTTTGAACTTCATGTTTCAACCCGTAACCGAGTACCGCTGACTAGAGCATCATGGTCAAGACGTTTCAGGCATATTTGCCGGACTGTCACAGGACATACTCTTGCATACATTGCAGAGCACATTTGGCCAATCATGACGAACTTATATCCAAGGTATGATACTAGTGGTAAGTGGTAATTTAGAAAGGACATGATGGTATAGGGCTATAGGAGAACTAATAGTAAAAAGTAGAAACTGAGAATAACATAAACCGCGAATACTCGAGTCCATTATACTCGCATTGCACTATGCAGCTATAATTGTTATAATAAGGTTTTATTTTCATTATCTACATAATCAAAATAAATATATTGTTATTACGCCCGTTACCTCATATTATATTGTATTGTTATACATATAGTCTGTGCTAAACTGCCCAACAATATTGAGTTGTACACACATACCTAATCACTTTTCACTAGAAATAATTGTGCAATTGACGGTTTTTTATTTTTTTTGTAGAAACTTTATTAGAGTTTTTAAAATCAATAAACTTCATAACGATTTCAAGCATTATTCTTTGCTGTTTCCTACTCGAACGAAGAATAAAAAAATTCCGAGTAAAAATATGTTATTTAACAATTAATTTATAACTATTGGTGTAATGAAAATTATTATATCGTGTAACATGATGCAAGTACTAATTAGGTACAATATGTAACAATAATATCTGTCAAATCGTATGATTGATCAATTGTGTTATGTAAAATAGTCAGAATTTCCTTTTATATTCGAAATATATTAACTATGTTTAATATGTTAATTTCATAGAGAATATTATCAGTTAGCATTAATTTGGAAAATCGCAAATTTTTATTAATTTAATTTTAACATAATATATGTAAGAGTGTCTAATAGAAATACCACAATAGTTCATACCACAAACGTGTGCTATTTAAAGACTTACTGAACCTACTGAAACCAAACTTATTACTAATTTGCGACTATTAGGTCCATGAAGTTGTTTATCGAGAGTAACCTATTTTAATTCTCATTTTGTCATTAATGAGTGAATATTAATAAGCATAAAATTATAATTCTTTGAATGCTAGTTTTATTTTCACTTTAAAGTTGCGGGGTGGCATCTAAACTTTCGTTATTAAAGTAAAAAATATATTTTTGAATCCTAATTGAATATTTTACTGATGATTAGTAAATCTAGTACCTATCAATAGGACAAGAATTCATATCCAAATTGTATTTATATTTAGAGTGTTCTCAAACAATTATGTTATATTCTTTGAAATACAAATTATATATTATAACTTATAAGTATAATTGAAGTTATAGGATATCAGTCAAAAGATTTCCATTTATACCAGTTTAAATCTGATGCAACTTTTAAAAAAAAAATAAAAAATTTTGGCTTACAAAAACTTACTAACTCTTATTATATCAACGCAATTAAAGATAAAAAAAAAATTGATGGGCCTCGCTTTGCTGTACAGTTGGGGGTGGAGTGCACCTCGTTTATAGGATAGGTCATTATTACAATGGATTTGTTAAATTTGAATGCAATGAAAGATATCATTGTATACGAATAACGATTCTGAACAAAGTTAATATGTTTGTCTAAAATGTGTATATAATAATATAGTATTTTATATTAAAATTGAATTATAATGCAATTTCCTAAAAATTTAAATTTCAAACAGTCATAAAATTTTTTCTTTTAAGTCCGGTAGAAATTTTTTTATATATCTTTGAAGATTAGTTTATGGATAACCTAGTGTTAAAATTTTGAACCTTAAATATGAACAGAATAATTTTTATGAATTTTTATCTACAAAATAACTTGCGAATTATCGTGATTTTATACAAATTTGAGCTTTTTGGGCTTATAAAAAAAATTTGAGTGAAACGATCTCTGATATTTTTTAGTTACGATAAGTTTAACTTATTATAAACCTTGTATTAAATTTTCAAAAGTTTTCGGTCAGCCAATTAAATTTTATAGATGTTTAAAAAAAAAATTTACAAAAATCAAAAATTTAAATTGTCTATAAATAAGTCAAAATATGTCAAAATGCTTTGAAAACTTAACCATGTGTATAGAACATCAATATAAAGATTTGGTGAAAATTTCAAGTTGTTGCGGTTTTTCGTTTTTGAGTTAGAGCATTTTAAAAAATTGTATTTTGTAAAAACATGAATTTGCGTAAAATTTCCCGTTTTTTGTAATTTTTTGATCGTTTTTTTCGATTTTTTTAAAAAATATTGAAAAAGTTGGATTTTTGACTTGCTCAAGTACCATCTACATTCACTTTCTTTTCAGAAAAGTTGCTGTTTAAAAAAATTGAAGCATTTTTACTACCAAAAAAGATGTTCTCAGACACAAAAAAAAAAAAAAAAACACATCATTGTATAACCAATAGATTCCATCACTCCGTTCAGAATCTAAAATTCAAAGACTGATAAACGTTTATTATGTCAAATTCTTTACATCTTTTTATATATAAGAACGCTATATTATTTGCTTTTGCTTATTGATTTTATACCTTTTTAATTATTTGTAAATTTAAATGTATTTGTTTTTCGGTTTCCAAAAAAATGTTGGATATTTTATGTTTTAGTGTCAAGAATTTTAATTTGCTATCGAATTATACACAAAATGGTCTTCAAAATTGCATTGTTTTTCAAATAGAGAATTCTTAGTTTTGAGTTGGATGTATTTACGTAAAAGTTCGACGTAATAAAATATATAATTTATAAATTTGGGAGTTTTTTGTTCATATTTTTATTACACTTCTGAGGTAAAAATTTATGTTATTATTATTTTGAATGATATATATATATACATTATACATACATTTGTATAAAGGATTATTTATGATTGTTGGTCTTATTTCAAGTTTATTATTTCCAATTTTTGTTGATCTATAAATCTTTTGGTAATTTACTTGTTTTTTTTTTTCTATACTAAATAAAATCAACTAAATTATTGTTTTCTTTAAACGTAATTTTCATTTAATTTTTCCATTCAAAATTTCTTTATAATGCAATATTTTATCACGCACAACACTTTCCTCTCGATGGTTAATCGTCTAAAAAACTTTAAAACTATGTACATTAATAAACGACCGTTAAATAGATTAATCTATTTCGAGGGCCGGCCCAAGATACGGATGAACCGAGCGGTTGCCCGTGGTGCCATTTTTATCGGGGTGCCTTAGACAGACCAGCAAAAGCCGGAAATTTTTATTTATTTTTAAGAAAATTGATATTTAGTTTGTGTAGGATTGGCAGATTATGTTTTGTTCTATTAATATTATCTAAACATAATAAAATTAATGAAAAACGTACATAATAACATAAAATTCTAAAATGTATCATAAAACTATTTATCAGTCAAAACGCTGGTCATCTATCTGACCTAAGAAGGATAGAGCATCACTTATTTTAAATCCAGTCACACGCTAAAACAGCAAAATTATCTACATTTATTACTGTGTGTACTAATGATTCGATGATCATTACTAACATAATACATAATAACATAAATGTATCGTTATCTTTGTTATCAGCAACCTATAAAGTACTAACTGAACGCGAATTTTATAAATATAATTAGTTTTAAACAATACCTATATGTAAAATAGTATTTAGTATATTGAATATTTTTTAAGGGCGCCTTATAAAAATTTGCCCGGGGCGCAATAATATCTCGGCCGGCCCTGTCTATTTCATATTATAATCTCTGCAGTCCTGCAGAGTTTTATAGGTCGCTCTAGTCCTAGATTGGGTCATTGACCATTGTGCGTGGTATGGGTTCACTTGAAATGATAGGTTTAAACTTTAGACATTAGAGGGACTTATATATACGTATACCTTTATTACATACTAACATACAGTTATAAGTACTTATAACTTATTATATAAATACATAATCTATATAATATGACTACTATTATATGTCTACATAAGCTATATTATTATTATCATAGTTCATTAGATATCGCATATAGTTTTGGATTCAAATGGCCATTTAATGTATTTATATATTCCTATATTACATAAATTATATGAATTTAATTAATTAGAAAGTTAAAATAAATTAAACGAAATATATTTGTTCACGGAATACGCTTCTGATGGATTTGATGTTAATGTAATAGGTTTATAAATGAAAATAGGTTAACTGAAAACAGACATTTAAGGAAACATTTTTGTTTAGGATCAGTGAGATCCTAAACAAACTCTTTCAGTTTAGTTGTGAACTATTCTAGTTAGTGCGATTTTCTGTCGGATTTGACCTATTTCTTAAGTTTATTTTTAAAAACTAACTTGTGTAGCTACGGACCACGGTCCTCGACATATTGTACCTATTGTAAGTGTGTTAACTCTTATTTATTTATAATTACAATCTTAAAGCAATAATACCAATAATTATTAGAATCTAAAGGATGGTATAATTTATAATTCTGAACAATAATTATACTCCATCGTCCATTTTTAAATTTATTGATAGTGAATAAAAAGGTATAAATAATTGTACTTAAATGTTACTTTAAATTAAGATATACTTATGCATGTATCGTACAAGTATATATGGATTGTTTCCTGATGAAATTAATTGTTATGATTTTGGTTGTTATATGAGAATCGGTTATTACGATAATACTCCTATTTAATTACTAGTTCTTTCATCGTAATTATAGATGATTTTTGCTGTATAGTATATGAAGAGTATATACTTGGAATTACAAGTATTAAATTGTCTATTTTAAATGAACTTATTGCTTATACCAACTCAAGTATAAATGGAAATTCATAAATATTATAAATATGTTCAAAGTTCGTACTGTCATTATACAATTAAGTGAATAATATAATATACAAACTAATTATATATATTGTTTACCTATTGTTTTGTTGTCAAGTTAATTCAATTATAAGCAGAAAGTTTAAATATTATGTGTTATTATAATTCTAAGTATAACTTAGCACTCTTAGCAGTTAGCAGTTAAATTAGGTATGTCACAACTTTTATAGCGTATGTTGTAATTGGTTTTTTCACAAAGTTGGCGGCATTAGCAGAGTATTTTTGTTTAACCATCACTATGACTTTATTTATGTATATTATGTATATAATTTTACAAGATTGCAGTGTTCGATTACATTTTTGAAACTGATTGCTTATAAAATACCAATGCATTCAATACCTTATAAATTAGCTCTTCTATCTAATCAGTTGATATTTTCAAATTTGTCTTTACCATGCATATTATAATACTTCTGTGTGCAATTCCTATACTTAAAACTTTTGTATTTTTTATTAATCAGCTATTTATTTAGCATCAGCAAGATTGTCTTAACAAGAAACATTTATTTTCAACCCCTTTCGAGTGTTGTTAATAATATCGTATGACGTTCCGTGTTTTTCTGCGTTCCGTGTTAAAATGATACTATAGAGAAGAAGAAGTTGGAATAAAAGGTTGTGAGGTCTCTTAACACTCGAGGAGAGGCGTCTGAAAAGCTTATGGGCATAATAATATTAATAATAAATAAACGATGTATACTAATACACTAATACAGTCTAATCAGGTCACTCGTGTCGTTGGCGCGCCCTATATAGTACATCAGCAATAACTGGCGATGGTGTGTGACGTCACACTACGTATGCCGTGTAGTACTCGAAACTTACCCGTGTTGATGTTTTTGTTCGTCGTTTATCGACGGCAGCAGAGGCTTTGTTTGTATCTGCGCAATAGCTACCCGGCGCGTACTGCGTAGGTACCCTGTAAGTACACTGCGCACTCGTTTACAGATGGTGCTCGACCATATACTGTATACATTATAATATGATATACATAGTATATAATATATTATAAGTCCATAACTTACATATTTTTATGTCGCTTGTTGTTTGTTTACTGTTTACATAGGTATATTATCGTTATAAAAAGCGCTCAATTCATCATATAGATATGCGATGTAGGTACTTACTCACACACACACACACACACACGTATATATATATATGTTTATTATTAAATTAAATTAATCAACTAAATACTACGAATATAAAAACGAGTTCATAAAGTTTGGTTCAATTAGTTTTAAAACGGATTTTAATCAAGCTTTAAGAACCCACTTGTTTGCAATTTTACTACGTACATAATAAGTAAATTGAAACTATTGTACAGTACATATGTGATATACTTATATGTCTTCATAACCCAAAAATATCCTAATGTATAATGTTACATTTATTACGAACGTATAAACAAAAAAATGAATTATTCATCACAATTAATATAATTTATGTGACAATAGGAACATTGATAGCTAAAAAAAATTAATAATTATATATCAGAATATATATTGTGTTAGTAATACGTATGTTTTTTGTACGGCAAATACCAATGTGCCAGTGCAACTACATTTAATTTGTCATCACTCATTAGTATGAGTATAATGTTTATGCAATTAACAAAATAATGACAGTTTTAATTTTTTGTTTTGTCTGTTATTTATTGCACTTTTCTTATTTATTTATTTTTATTTTCACCTATCAAGCATGTGCTTGTGTGTACAGGATACAGTTGACGTCAATCGTGTAATAACACCTGCTCTTAACGTTCTTATTATCTTGAATATATTCACCTGCATGTGCTACTCCGAAAAAGGATCACTTAATCCCGTTTTAAACCCATTAGAGGATTAAAACCCTCTATCATTATTATTCTTAACAAATCTCGTATTCGTGCTTATCAAAATATCTTTTTTAACAATTAAACATTAACTAACATCTATAACAATTTATTTTGTTATTAGTGTTCTTATGTTTTAATGCGTCTTATATGCACTATGTATAGTTATCATTGAGTGTTCTTTGTTTCTGTATCTATATTTCCTCGTGATAATATCTTTATACATGATATGTATTATGTAATAAGTAAGATGAATTTGAATGAAATGAAATTGTACGTAGACGATCATTTTCCATTGGTCTTTCAAATTTCATTTTCAAATATGAAAGCGGAGACCCTTATGCATGATTCCATTAATTTTGGTAATATTCCGATGATTTTAAGCACAAAGTTAATTTTTACGTTAATGGTTTTAACAAGAAGTTTAGGAGTTAACAAACGACTATTATATTTAATCAATAAAATCATCACACCTATATGGTTTTGTATTGAATTACGATAATTGTATCTTTGTGTTTGGTTTTGTTCTGGCATCAACTCGAAAAATGATTATTTCCTTAAATTTTCCATTACTTATGTTATTTTTTGAACTCTGTGTACTGATAGAAAGTTAACCGGGATAATTTCTGTAAAAATATTTTTCTTGTTAGTGATAAATATATTATATTTCTAACCTAGCCGTCATACCATTTAATTATTTATTATTATTTTTTACATACACATAATTCGAAAATTACTAAAATTACGAAACTAATGAAAATATTAAATCATTTCTTCTATATTTGTATACAAGAGTTTAAGGATTTATTTATTATCCCCGTAAAAACCAATGTGATAAAAAAAGTTTTGTTTAATTTTTTAAATGTTCAAAAGAACTTATCATATTTTATAAAATAATAGATATAAGTCAAAAGAACGCAGGAATATGTTTACATCTTCTTAATTTTATACAGCTTATTAAATATGGACCATCAATAATTTTTTAATGTTGTACAATATATTGTGTATGCGTTTTATTTTTAGTTAAATTTATTTATATGGTTGAACATAATTTATATATTGTATAATGATTTTTCATTTTATTTTTTCAGTCTTTTCAAGGCAGTCAAGGAAGAGCATACCTTTTCAATTCTGTGTGAGTAATATTATTATGAGTTATTCGTTATAAACTAATAACATAATATCATATCGGTACTTTTTCGTATGTACAGATTAAATTAAAAACAATTTTTTTTTTTTCGTTAGCTGAGTGGTTGATATATAATTTTTTTGAGATCAACTCACTTTTATAGAAGTTTTTTTCTTTAATATGAGTTATGCATATCCATTAAACTTTTTTCTAGCTTAATAAAAAGTAAATATTAATTTTTATTAATTCTTCCCTTATAGTGTAAATGTTGGTTGTGGACCAGCTGAAGAAAGGATTTTGTTGACCGGATTACATGCTGTCGCAGATATTTATTGTGAATGCTGTAAGACCATCCTGGGTTGGAAATACGTATGTTTACTTTATTATACTGTTTATAAACAACGTAAAATAATATTTTCAATAGTTATTTTAAGGACCCAAAAGATATAGTTGGATAAAAAACAAAATTTAAAGTACTAAAAACTTGCAATAGTTTAAACATTTTAAAATTGTATTCTCTATTATAAGTCTATATACACAATTATGGTGTCTATTAGTTGCATTTACTAAACATGGATTGTTATCGTTTTCTTTATTATATAGTGAGGAACGACTATTATTTTAATTTTTTATATATTGTAATAATGTCATTTTTCTGAATGGATTCTACAAAAATACATTAAGAAGTCAAAACGCGTTTATTTTAGTGGAATAAAAATAAAATACAAACATATAACGGAAGGTTTTATAAGTACAAGTCTTGTACTACAAGATGTTATAATAAACTTCAGTATTTTTTTGTAATTTTTTTTACGATTTCCATGTAAATATTCATTTGTTGCCCTTCTATCAAATTGTGTATAATTTATATTTATACAAAGCTGGTTCGATTATACATTGTGAGCTCATATATTATGTCGTATCTATATCATTATAATATATTAGCAAATATCAATCATCGCCATCCCCGTTGAGTTAAGGTAAAATCTAACATGACTTATATTCTGTGTCTCCATGATAAATCTCATCTGATGTATTATATAATATGTTGTTGGTACATTATTTAATATATGATTGTTAATATTGTTTTTTGGTATGTTTACAGGAACATGCATATGAATCTAGCCAGAAGTATAAGGAGGGCAAGTATATAATTGAAATGGCGCACATGATCAAAGAAAATGGCTGGGAGAGCCCCCCAAAGAAATGAGTATTATACAGCTGAGTGAGCGTACACGCATCACTCGTATTATTACATTTCATTTTTTCTCCCAGTTTCTCACATATACTGTCCATCCTTTTCCGTTTTTCGTTTTTCTTATCCATAAATCTTTTTGTCTATTAATTTATTTTTCCCTCTCTCACCCTCAATCTCATTCTCAATCTCTTCTCGTCACCCTCAGACTTCAAAACGCATTTCAACGATTTTCCGGTATACATTTTCGCCGCTTCCGCCTGTAAATTTCCTCTACAATCGTGATATTATAGCGTTTTCTTATACCACTGAGTAATACGATATTTAGTTATCAGCTATTAATGGGGAACATGCAGTTACCGACATCGGTGATATTGACGGAGGAAAATCTCAATTATGAATTAAAATCAGACAATTAGCCTACGGTTTTTTAACATAATAATTATTAATTAATGATGTACCTATATGTAATATTAGGTGTATCTTGCCATAGCTAGTACGTTGGATTTTTTGTTTATGGGACGTTGAAGTTGAAAGTTGACAAAATGAAATTTAAAAAGACTTATGTACAATGTACCGTACAGAATGGTACCTATAATTTTCTAGATTAAAAAAAAAATTAAAAAATACTATTTTTTTATGATAATTTACAATTGTTTTTACATGGACCTGAGCAAAATCAAATTGTTTTTTTAATGGTAACCACTGTTAATTTTACTGGTCAAATCAACTAATTTCATTATTTATTTTTTTTTTATCACGATACACGATTCTCTTAAACTTCGTAAATAAATTAAAAGTTATTAGGAAAAAATATTTTCCTTAATAAATACAAAACTATTAATAAGCCATATAACACAGTTGTTGCTATTTTAAAGCCCAAAGTTGCTTTTGTAATTGGTGCAAATGTACAAGTACAAAAATATTTCTCTTCAAATATTAAAACATTAAATTCTTCATTTTGTTAAAATTACATTTTCTCGTTCCATTTTCATTATAAAACCCTGCTTACAGTGACATAAAAATCACTACTCTGTATGGCTATATTTATAATAATACTATTAAATATGTATGTGATAATGTGATTGTTAGAATTTAAGTATAATTGGCAGTGTTGGCACTGTCAATTGACATCAACGAAAATAATATTAGAGATATTACATACCTTCCAAAAGCTTCTCGATATTAGTATTTTATGACCATAGATTTATCATTTTTACGGTATTTACTGAAAATTAATATAGTGAAAATAAATATATTTAATATTAGACTTTTTGGGTAATACAAATAACATTGGTAAAGTTTTGTAACCATATTTTGTCTTTATCTATTTATTTTTCATGATTGGTTATTTTAAATATAAAATAATAAGGACTATATTATATTCTCAAAAATGTAAACAGGGTTTCGTTGTAAATGGTTTGTCTTCGATTAAATAATTGCATTAGTTTTTCATTGAAACTCCGTCAGGAAATATATTATACTTAGTATGGTTGTTTTTTAAATTGTTCTCTTGACGTTGGGTTCATATTCAATATGTAAATTTCATTGTAAGCTTTTAATAATTATTTAATTTTTTAAAATTTATTTTTCATTTAAAAAAAAAAAGCATCTGTTCTAAATTTTACCAAGAGATTTATTTAAATTAATTTTATAATTACATATGCCTTTCTAGTCGACTTTACCACAAAATGTTATTCAATTCTACATTAAATTAGTTGGCAGATGAGTACCTATAGTATTTTCTTAGTTAAGTCTAATACGATTATACAATTATCGCTTTTTGTGTTATTTCTGCGTTCGTGTTATTACAGAGTATCCCATAGACTTCAATTTTGATAGAACGATTAAAAACGTAATATCTCACTGCGTTATAATTAGGAATGCGTAACAACTGGCAGTGGTATCGATAAGTAATATCTGACACTTGTTATTCTGCTTCTCAATAGTTCATTAATGTTGATTATATATTCAAATATCTACATAGTACCAAAATGATAAGATTAAGTAAAAATTAAATTTTGTCATTTTAATAACAACTTGTAAACAAAAAAATAATATTATAAGCTCAATATAGACTATGTAGACCTATAGTTACGATTAGTGAAGTTTGAATTAATGAAGTACTATACGTTATACAAGTGACGTTGTCCACAGGTCACCAAATCCACTGATTTCACTGTTGCTTCTTAAAAGTATCGTGTGTGTGAGTGCATGTATGTGTGTGTACTTATACTTTGACGAAGAAATAATATTATATATTATAAAATTATATTATACTTAAAAGTTAGCTTAGTCAAAATATATTTTAAAAACAGAAATTATTATTAGTAGTAGTACCTACTGTATCTGATGTATAATTAATGTGATAGTATATTTAGTTATAATTATATTTTTCTATGCTACTTCAAATCAATGGGTACTTAAAACCATTTTGGTCTCGAGAGAAAAAAATCATTAGGAATTACTCTGAATCCATCGCTATTTTAAGCAATTAACAAAACACTTCCATTTTATTTTTGTCGCTAATTGAATTTTTTTCTCCTATTATTTTGATTTTTTTTTAGTATTATTTTATTGTTATTATTACTAAAGTTCCTGAGATAACAAAACAAAACTTTTCCACTTGTCCTTGACAAAACTGATCTCAAAGTGTTATAAAATATTTTATTATATTTTTGACTAACAGAATGGGTAAGTTAAAATTAATTGAATGAAAACTTAAAATTCTATTTAACCAATAGCAACCTATTCTAGAAATAACTATTATTACTACTTAGCAAAAATCTGTTTATATGTTGTATGATTATTTAAGGAATAATTAATACATTCTCGTCCTGTATTTCCGAGCCACATTTTTTAAAAGCAGTCTTCTAGTGTACAGTCCATTAAGAAAAAATGAAGAATTAATAAAATAAAACAATATTAATAAATAAATTCTCAGGACATTTGTTATTGCTAAATATAATTTAATTATATTTACCATTCGAGTTTAAAAATATTGATTTATTGTTTGGATGGATACAAATATATTTATTTTATTACTAATTTCATTTACTTTCAAATATAATTTTCTTTATGCTTTTTCCTTTAGAAGTTATACGTTTTTATTAACATTTAATATTAAACTTTCAATTTTCAAACAATCGACGACTAACTCTGATCCACTTTGTTTTCCATGATTGATTGACCTTTTGTGTTTTGGGCAATAATTTGTCAATATCTTCATCTTTTACTACCTACCTACCTATTATTGTTATTATTTAATATAATTTTAATCTAGTCTAGTACCTATGTTATAAGAATAATTACTTTCGTCTTTCAGACACGGGAAGTAATTGTATTTATAATATTATTATCATTGACGTAATCATTATTAGTGAGAAATATTATTTTATATTATGTATAATAAAAGTTTATGAACGTATATAATTAGAGAGCTATTATGCTCTTATTATTGTAACATTTGTAACTTATATTATTGAGCACATTATATAATCCCATTTGGAATTAGAGTATTGTTAAATTTAAAATAGTTGTCGATGTAACTAATTATATTTTTATTCCATAACACACACATTGGAACATTCGTGTTATTTTAAATAATTCGTAATCAATTAAGTCGTTTTTGTAAAAAATTATACAAAAACAACAATACTAATTATTTGAAAATATATATTATGATTGTTTTTTTAAAATATATTTATCCCATTATATTCTCTATCTTACCGTCTGAAAAAATATACCTACTCACTCTTTGTTGTTTAGGTTTTACATATAATATTATTATTAAATTATGTTTTAAAGTATTGTTTTTAAAATTTTATACTTAATATCTATGTTTAATGTTTGTATTAAATTTCGATCTAGGTACGTTAACCTATTATTTTGAATTGCGATTATTTTTCTTCAAAATTGTATTTAATGATTTAAATAAACAATCTTTTTGAGAGAAAGGTGTTAATTTTATCAAAATGTAATTGAAAGTTACTAGTGTCAAACCGTCGTATTATAAGTAATGACACGTGTCTATGCAGGCACGGATTAACTCTATCGTAGGCACTATAAGCACAGTACCTTTATTGCTATGTGCTAATACGGTCCTGCAGTGTTCAGTATTTAAAAGATTATGAAACCTTATGTGTGGGAGAGGTAGTATTGAATATTTAAGCCTCATTGTTATGCCTTTAAAAAACAAAAATATTTATAATATAAAAATCAAACCTTAACTTATATGATTATAATTTTATATCTGATAACAATTTTATCACATCTTCAAAAAAATTCATTTTATTTAAAATATATTTAAAATAAAATTGCCAGAAACCATAAAAAACAACTTATATTTTATACCAATTATATCTCTTTATAGTTTTTTTTATCGGTTTATCCAATTTGATTTCAATAAGTTAATCATTACGAATTACGATGACGAACATTTAGTATACGGGAATTATTATGCCCTAATACAGTCCTGTGTCTATGCATTAGGAAAGAAGTTAATTGAAAGTTGTGTATATTATAATGGGCATTACATTAAATATGTAGGTAATATAATAAATGTACAGTACCGATACGAATGTATAGTAATCTACATAATGTATATGATTATTAATATAGTGAATATACATATATCCAGTTGATGCCTTTTTGAATCTTGAGAACTTTAAATAATAAAAATAAAAGGTTTTCTCGGAGGAGTGAAACTAAATTTGTATGAGTATTAAAAAGTAATTCAAATTTTAAAGTTAGATTACCTCGTTGATATGCGGATGATTAAAATGTAAACAGTTTATTAAAAAAAAAATTAGTTGCGTGGAAGAGTTTTTTTTTTATTATTTTATTAACTCAACACTATTTTACGTACAGTATAAAGAAGAGGGGAGTTGAAAATTACGTACACTTGTGAGTGTAATACCCAGGCGTAATTTCATTTTTTTTGATTTGAAGGGGGTATGTCCCTCCAAGCAGGGCCGGCTCGAGATATTATTGCGCCCCGGGCAAATTTTTATAAGGCACCCACCCTTAAAAAATATTCAATATACTAAATACTATTTTACATATAGGTATTGTTTAAAACTATTTATATTTATAAAATTCGCGTTCAGTTTGTACTTTATGGGTTGCTGATAACAAAAATAACGATACATTTATGTTATTATGTATTATATTTTATAGTATATATTATGTATTATGTTAGTAATGAATAATGATCATCGAATCATTAGTACAAACAGTAATAAATGTAGATAATTTTGCTGTTTTGGCGTGTGATCGGATTAAAAATAAGTGATGCTCTAACTCTATCCTTCTTATAGGCCAGATAGATGACCAGCGTTTTGAGTGGCAAATAGTTTTATGATACATTTTAGAATTTTATGTTATTGTGTACGTTTTTCATTAATTTTATTATGTTAAGATAATATTAATAGAACAAAACATAATCTGCCGATCCTACACACATTAAATATCAACTTTCAACACCCTTAAAAAAAATAAAAATTTCAGGCTTTCGCTGGTCTGTCTGGGGCTTTTAGGCACCCCGATAAAAATAGCGCCCCGGGCATTTGCTTTATCAATTTTGATATTTTGTTGTATTATTGGAGGGAAATACTATCACAAATGCTATTCGTATATGATACGCGTATTATGTGTGACATGCCCAATTTCTATGCCATATTTATCGTTTTTTTCGCTGGGTAAACATAGATTAAAAAATTACAGGACATTAAGTAAGGTATACATTTGTAAAACATGCATTTTCCAATCGTTTATGTATTGTATTTTTGTTTTTATTGTAGACTTAAAGCGTGTTGCAAATTTGCAACAGTGTGCATAAATAACATAAATTTATTGATATTTGATATAAAGTATGTTTATAAAACTGAATTATTTTATTTAATTATTAACTTTTATACATGCATGTAATGTAATTTTATAATGTATTCAGTTAGAATGGATTTAAGTGATTATGATATCGAACAACTATTAGCTGTTAACTGGGATTTAAGTGAAGATGATTTAGATGATAGTGATTTGGAATATGGTTTAGGAAGTGATGATGAAATTTTATATGATTTAAATAATGATGAACACTTAGAAGGTATTAATATTTTTTATACCATTATTAAGTATTTTTAATTATTTTTGCTCACTTCATTAATATTTTCTATTTAGTGATAAATAAGTTACCAGTTGACACTATTTTACCAGATTTAGATATTGAGCAGTTACCTATAGAAATAATACAAGACAACAATGCTAATACATTCATCCCACATTGTAATGTAGAAGTAAATATCCCCAGTATTTCAAAAAGATCATCAGTAAGAAATAAAAATAATCCATCGCCTCAAAATTTTGCCAAACAGACTTATAAACCTCCAAAAAAATCTCCAGAATTTTTGAACTTAAAATGGAAAGAAGGTAGTTTTATATCACCTGATCAAAATTTAGTATTCAAAGAAATGCCTTTATCTGACAACATATTAGAATTAGATACACCTTTACAATTTTTCACTTATTTTTTTAATGAAGAACTTATGCAAAATATTGTTAACGAAACTGAACTATATTCCATTCAAACAAATGTTAGTAAACCTATTAATTTATCAATGATTGGGTTCAGAAGGTACCTTGGAATTCTCATATATGCTTCTGTTTTCCGTGTACCTAATGTGAGAGATTACTGGAGTGTTGAACTTAATTTTTCTCAGATTGCTGCTGCTATGTCTCTAAGGCGTTATGAAACTATTCGTCGGTTTCTACATTTTAATAACAATCACACTATGCTCTCTAAAGACAATCCTAATTATAATAGATTACATAAAATAAGACCTCTTATAAACCATTTAAATACAAAATATTCAAGTGTTCAATGTAATCAATATTTATCTGTAGACGAACATCTTTGTGCAACAAAAGCTAGAAGTTATTTAAAACAATATCTTCCTGACAAACCACACAAGTGGGGCTACAAATTATTTATATTGTGTGATGATGATGGGTTTTCTTATAAATTTGAGATATTTACTGGCCAAAATAATTGGGAAAAATTTCGATTGCCAAATGAACCAGATTTAGGGGCAAGTGCAAATGTAGTAGTCAGACTTACTAGAAATGTGCCACAAAATAAAAACCATAAACTTTATTGTAATAATTATTATACCAGTATACCTTTGTTTGAATTTTTGTATCAAAAAGGTATATTAGCTTTAGGAACTGTATGGTGTAATAGGATTCCAAATTGTGAACTTCCAAATGACAAATATGTAAAAAACCTAAAAAGAGGAACATCAGTTGATAAAGTATCATCCTATGGAATAGCGCCACTGTCAGGGCCGGATTTAGAATTTATAGGCCCCTAAGCTCAATTGTGGTGTTGGCCCTACCAGAAAGTTTTTAGAAAATAGAAAGGGCATACACACAAATAGATAAACTAAGCCATCTTTAAAACATTTTCAAATAATTTTCTATCCAAAATCGAGGGTATTGCAACTTTTTAACTTCTAGTTATTTGACCGAAAATAATAAAATTTAAAATATAGTATATTAAAGTGTAGATTCAATTACCACAGAGTAGTTAATAAGGTATTCAACGCTCTTTATTAATATTACTACAGTCTACACACTATATAGTATATTTTATTACACAACACCAATTTTAAAAAACTGAGAAAGAATTAAAAATATTTAGACGGAGCTTTTTTTTTTAGTTGTATGATGGTGTAGTGAGGGCCCATAGGCTACAGCCTATATAGCCTATGCTTAAATCCGGCCCTGGCCACTGTCATTAGTTTTATGGAAGGACAGTAAAGTGGTTACACTTTTATCTACATATTGTGGGAAAGATCCAATTTCTGTTGTACAATGTTATGAAAAAAAGATGAAAAGTCAAATAGAAATAAATTGCCCATTTTTGATTAATGAGTATAACCGACATATGGGAGGTGTGGATTTACTGGATAGTCACATAGGCAGGTACAAAATTAAAATTAAGTCTCGGAAATGGTATATGAGAATATTTTACCATTTATTAGATATGATAGTGGTTAATTCGTGGATACTATATAAGAGTTTGTAAAGCTAAAGATACTGCTCCCAAATTTACTTTGGCTGGTTGAAGAAAAGATCTTGCTTACATATTATGTAAAATTGGTGAAGTAAGACCGAAAAAAGGAAGACCCTCTACACCACTGCAAAATAAAATAACTAGTACTAGACCTCAATCGTTTAGACCATCAAAAGACGTAAGAATAGATCAAAAAAGTCATTGGCCAATCCGAATGGATAAAAGAGGGCGATGTAAATATCCTAATTGCAAAGGTTTTACAAACAACCAATGCTCAAAATGTACAATTTATTTATGCAACAACAAATCACACACGTTTTGAATCTTATCATAATAAATAAATTCAATAAATAAAATTCCTTTTTTTTTTAAAAAAATGTTATTAAGTGTTTAAAGTTCTAATTTGATTAATTTGAATATTTGTAATATTAATTTTGATTGATTTTGTTTTGTATATTTTTTCTTAATAAATAAAGTCCTAATGAAATTTTATATTTCGAAGTCATTTGCGCACACTATAGCAATTATGCAACATGTTTAAAACAGCTTTTTTTCATAGTTAAAATGACTTGTGCAATTTTTTAAATATTTTTTTCAGATTCTACGCCTTCAAATTAGTTTAATAACATTTAATTAAAAAAAAAAAAAGTCGTGCATTTAAGGGTTAGATTACTCAGAATAATTTATTCTACATTTTATATAAATAGAGTTTCAGCAAAAGTGATCATTACCAGTTACAACGATTAAATATATACCTTATATATCTTTAATCGTGATCATTACACAATTTTTATTTATTAACTAATTAATTTTTTTATAGTTTAGTTCTTATACTTATAAATATGGCCATATTGTTTCTTTATTTGGCCTTATCAAAATTACTGTGATATACTGATATCACTGAACATGTGCTGATATTACAGAAAAATCGCAGTTCGCCGACCACAGTCAAACGGGATATCTGGATTCTAAATATTTTTGTATTGATAATATTTTCCTATTTAGTATTAATATTGAGAATTGTATTTATATTTTGAAAAGTTTAAATTATAATACTTTTTATTACACCGTTGGATATTGACCATCCTTCTTGATTCCTTCAAATAAAAGCACTTTTATAATCCTCGGCATTATAAAATTGTAATTTGTCAATCAATGTTTTATTATTTTCTGTAGGTCAAATTTAAGTGTGGATAACAAACATAGACAATACTTTACTTCATTAAAATGTTAAATTGTTTCAGGTATGTAAATATCTATCAGTGACATATTTTTATAACTATTTTATTTAAATGAAATTTAGGTTATCTTAAAAGGTATCCTGCAATTTATTATTTTACCTACACTAGTTTATCTAGTGTAGAATAACACACTAGTAAATACAATAGTTTGATTATTTATCTATTGTAATATAATAAATTATTATTTTATAATTTTATTTATTTCATAAAATGTTTAATATTATTAACGATAACTATCCCACCAGCTACCTCCCGGCACCCACCCATAATTTTGACCGAGGCAAAGCTCCGGCATGTTCAATCTTCTGTAAACTATGAATAGTAAGACTGAACCAAATAACTTACTGGAGGGAAGTCCTTACAGTTTTTAGAGAAAAGTTGAATAATAGTCTAAAATCTATATGAAGATTGCAAGAATTATAAGAATACATAGTGTTGTTTTATCACACTACCAATGGTTTATTTCTAAGACTTTTCAGAAGATGATATAATTAAGTATGATATACCATGTAAAATGGGGGTTATCACCTTATCAGTTAATATTTTCCAAGAGCCACATGAAAAATCCAGAAAATTCTCAGGCCACAAAATTTAAAAACAATTAAAGTTAATGTATTTAATATATTATATTGTTATAATAATGTTGACTGACCACAGCTCTAAATGAAATTAATTGCTGTTGTTATACACCTAACCATGTACAAAAATAAGAAATTAACTACAAAATTTACCTTTACGAAACTCATTAAATAATTATTAGTTTTTCTTTTCTTGTCCGCAAGCTATTTAAAATAGATCCGTATGCTGCCATTAGCTGACTGCTTTTGTAGGTTTTTTAGGTTATTTATATTATATTGTAATCTACACATATATATGTATATTTAAGTATTGTGTACTTGATCATTTTCTTCACCTCATCATTATTTGCCATTTGTTCTAATAATAATTGTAGTTAGCTATTTTTTATTTCATTTATATTTATTATTAGACAAAAGTTAGATTTAAGAGTAAATCTTGTATTCACAAATTTGTTTTAATCATGTTAATAATTTTTATATTTATATATTATTTTACTTATGTGTATATATAATTATTAACTAAATATTTTTATTTTATTTTTTATGACATTAGAAGCACTCTCTTAAGAAAACCAAGTGAATATATTCAAATTGTTCGACTATCATCTACTACTTCTGAAAAGCTATCAAGTAGTGGAGATACTATTAGTATTCCTAAACATATACCCAGAAGTTCAACTGATATTTTAAAAGTAAATATTAATAATATATTAATAATGATATTAATAAGATATTTATTTTTAGTTACATTTTTATTACCTAGTTAAATATGGGTTTTTGGATTTAAGAAATTAAGTGCTGTTATATTTTTCAAGTTTTTCATTGTTTTTTACCCTAGTAATTAATTTGAAATCATAACTTCTCTTTTAGTATACTAAATATGGACATAATAAATAATATAATATTCAATCATTCTTTTTCTTATTCACATAACATATCTGCATGGCCAACATGACTAGATTAAAATTAATGGGTTTCAGGGCTGTGGTTTCATATAAACCCCCTTAACAAAAATTTTAATATTAATGTGCCCATATCATATTACTAGTCTCAGCTAGTTCCCTCATTAATCTAGCCTAGCTCAAACATATAATACATGTCTACATTAATTTTTTAAAACTTAATAAAATTCCATGCTTTATCATTCTGATTACAGATTAGTAAAGTAAATTCTCAAAAACTCGGACTTTGTGTCTATATAGTATATAATATATATGAACTAAAATTATTAATTTATGCCAGTTTCTAGATAGTGTTAAGCACAAACAATAACATTTAACATCAATTGAATATTGTTTAGGCAATTTCAAGTACTATTCAACGAGATCCAACAGCTGCTCACTATAAATATCATGACGACCCATATCTCATACCAATATCCAATTTTCAAAAACGAGCATATGCCTTAAGTCAAGAATCTGGTAGAAAAGCTGCTCACTGGATCCGTAATCAACATCCAGAATTATTTAATCATAAAGTTGCATATCCACCAATTGAGGTAAAACAATTTGAAAAGTGTATAAAATAAATAATGTACAAAAAAATATCTGTTTATGAATTTATAAAGTTTGATTACGGTAATAGGTACCATTAAGTATCTCTGCTGGATATCTTTGGATTCAAATTGGGTTTTTCAGAGGTAAATAAAAATTTTTTGATGAATTTCAAATTTTAAACCTGTTTTAACACCTAATTTCAACAGATTTGGATTCATCTATTTTTTTAATGCAGTTATTAAAACTCTTTTTGTATTTTGAAAATTGACTGAAGTACAGCGAGTTAAAGTTTCAATTTTAATTATTGAATTTTCTATAGTTCTAATATAAAACAAAATATCTCTTTTCAGTAACCTTAGATTGAAATGAAATTTTCGAGAGGACTTAGGGAATATAAAAGTGTACATTTTTATACTATTTTATAATGTTAAATGTTTGGTCTATGCATGCAAAATACAATTTATATTTTTTTAAATAACTTTTGTACAATCAGTTTTTTCTACTTTCAAAGTTAACCAAGGTTAAGTAAGTCAAAATTTGAGTTAATGCAAAATTTGTTTTGAACGATATTTTCATTTAACATTTATTCAATGTTTTCCTCATGATGTTCTAAACATAATTCATGTCACCTAAAAAATGTGGTCTTAGTGCAGGCATGTCAAACAAGCGGCTTATTTTTTTGTGGCCCATGGCTAAAAATATTATTGGACAAAAAACAAAAAAATTATATATATTTATATTTTGAATTTATTTGTACCGGATGAGTTTTCAAAGAATAAATTGAAATATACAAATTTGTTTCTCGTTAATTGGTTATGTGCGTATTACACTGTTCAATATATTTGGCCCACTTGATACTTTGAGTTTGACTTGCCTGTCTTAGTGATTCCCTCATAGTATCACATGCTGCTTGTATTTTGTTATTAAGTCTTTCTTGAATATTAAAATCATATTTACAACATTACAAAGAAACAAATTTTGCATTAACTCAAATGTTGACATACTCAAACTTGGTCAATTTTGAAAGTAGAAAAATAGGACATGTAAAACCTTCAACACGACTAATGTATGGTTACCAGTGGTCAATTTTGGCCAAGTATGCCAGTCATGTGGGACCGTTTTTAGAATTACCATTGAACATTCAATAATTTAAATTTAAATTTTAACTCGCTGTAGTTCGACTAATTTTCAAGTTACAAAAAAAGTTTTTACTCAAAAGTTGTTTTAACAAAAACAGATGAATCCAAATTTTAAGTTAAAAATGACTTCATGTTATCTTCCGAGCGGAAAATATTATCTCCTTTTCCATGTAAACTCATATTTAACGAGTTCAGAGAAATAAAAATATCAGCTAAATCAGCTACTGTACAGAGCCATTTAAAATTATTGAAATTTGTAGCATATTTAGTAGCTTCCATAGAGTTATAAAAAAAAAAAAAAAACATTCTAATTTCATCTTTTAGCTCAAAAACACATGATACAACTTTATCACATGATAACCAGTGTACTTCAGTGTGCTAAAGCTGGTATATGTTTCCTATATCTTCACAAAATAAATTAAAAATGCAAGAATTCAAAGTTCTAGCTATTATGAAGTTAACTACTTGCACAATATCACGTTAAACTTCATTTAATTTTTCTGGCATATTTTTTGCAACTAAAGCTTCTCTATGAATGCAGCAATGATGCCAAATAATAGACAAATTAATATATCTTATACATTTTAATTTACATTCGGGGACTCTTTCCAGTATACATACAGACCCCAAGGGCTTAGGGATCCGCAGACCACAGTTTAGGAAATGCTGCTTAAAACCTGATTTCAATCCAAAGACATTTAATTGAGATATTTAGTGGTACTTATTAGTGTAATCACACTGTATATGTGACAACTGTGTTCATATTTATGAAAACAAACAATTTGCTGTGATTTTTTTTTTTTTTAGAAATTTTATCCTAAAGTTATTTATGACGAAAGTCATGAGTTAGATGAAAATGAATTAAAAAAAGTTATTGAAAAAGGTGTTGTGTCAGATGCAATTACTGTTTATAATTTGTTAAGTAAAAACAGTATAGGTAATTATATAACTATAATTTTTAAAATTATATCTATTAATTTTTACTCCAATTATTCATAGAAATAAGTTCAGATACACAACAAGCTCTTTTGGAATTAGTATGTTTTTATAATAATCAAGATGAAATAGAAGAAGACTGGATAGAAGAGCGCTGGTATACACAAGCTAATAAAGAAAGAGAAGAGCTTAGAAATACTTGGAAGTAAGTACTCTTATAGGTATTATATTATATTATATAATTCTTAATTATCACCCTTAATTTTATATTAATTTTAGATCTAAAGGATTTTCTAGTTTCCTTTTTTCATCTATTGAATCTCCAAGTGCTCAGCATTATTCAATAATAATACAAGGAATGACAAAATATAATCAGGTAAAACAATGTTTCTTAACTTTTATTTATAATTGTTTTATACTTTTATAGTTATATAATTTATATAATGTATAATGGTTTAACAATAATAAAATTAAGTAAATAATTTTAACTTATTTTATTCTATATTACCAATATTCAGTTTGATGAATCCTACAAGTTATACAAGGAAGCTTGTGAAAAAAAACTTATACTTTCTATTAACGCTTATAACTCTGCTATAAAAACAGCTGTTTACATCAAAGAAGGAGCAGATCATAAATGGCTTCATATACAAGTAAATTAACAGAAAATAATTTTTAAATTTGTTAGTTTACTTTATACTCACAATTATATACATTTTAGGCTATTATAATTGTATACTGTTTGAAAAATTCTATATTAGGGTAGGGACCGATAAAATTAATAGTTAGTTTGAATTATTAAAACTTTTATTTTAATTATATAGAAAATGCTTGACTTTTACTTTAACTTTAATTGTAAAAATATATAACTAACATAGAAGTATTTTTCAAAAATACTGATTGTAGGTGATAAAGTTATTATTACTTTCAATATTGTCAGATATTCTTAACAATACTTTTTAATAATAATACATTAAAATTTCATGATTAAATAATTATACAATAAAGACCTAATTAAGACAATACTTTCATATAATATTAAAAGTTTTTTTTTTTTTTTCATAATGGTAATACATATTATACCCAGTTAATTGATGGTTTTGAAATTGAAGTGAGGGCGGTATAATTATCCACCACGGGCTAGGATTAGACACCCATGCTATAAATTATTATAGTTATTGAAATTATAGTTATAAAATTGCACATGTATTTACAAAATACAATACTCTTCTATTGAGATTACTGATGAACTGATGATAAATGTATATTTTAAATGTTATGTACATATTTTAATATTTATTTCTTTATTTTTTAGGAAATATTAAACCAAATGAATGATTTAAATGTACCTATGAATTTGGGCACTTTAAATTCAATTCTTTATGTTCTAACCACTATGGCTACAAGTCCAGAATCTAAAAAATATGCTTTAAAAACAATTGCTGAAGCCAAACAATTTAATATTGAGCCATGCTTATCATCATTTTATTATTTATTACAAATATTTTGCTCTGACAGTATGTTTAATTGTGAAATATTAGCATAGTTCTTTTTTTACAATTTTCTAATTACATTTAATTTTTTTAGGAAAAAATAAAAGCTCAATATTAATTAATATTTTAAATCTACTAGAAGGAAAATCAATAACTATTAAAGATTTAGCGGACACCAATTTTTTTGTAAGTGCTATGGAAAATTGTCGTTATCATTTACAAGACTTTGGTGTGGCACTTAAAGTTCATTCTTTATTATTGACGGGAAATAATTATAATTTAATAGGAAATTCATACAAGGAATCAATTTATTAGTAAGTAATTGTTTGTTTTAGTCTTTAATACATTTGGTTATGTTTATGATTTTCTATTTCAACATAGTTTAAGATCAGTTGTGCAAATTACAAAAAATTACAAATAATCATTGACTTTTTATAGAAAAAAAAAATATTGCTTTATGTTAATTTTAATTAAAAATATGAAGATCGTAGTTTTTTACAAAAATTTAAACTATCAAAGTCAATAAATGTGGAGTTTCCATACTATATACAATAGTATAATCTAATGACTTAACATGTTGCTTAGTAATAATATTTTTTAAAAAAAGTAATATTTAAACTAGATTTATACTATTAGCATGATAATTCACTGTTCATTAATAATTTGTACTTATGTAAATTTCAGTCGACATTTTTTTGCACTTTTATGCCAAAATGAATCAATTGAATTATTAATGAAATATTATAATGATTTTGTACCACATATATATATACCAGAACCATCTATCAGTGAGGTAAATTATAATTATTTGAATTATTAAAAATCTTATTACTAGTGTTTGAAATGGTTATAATATTAAACTATTGTAATTATTTGCTTTTAGATGATTGTAAAATCCATAAATGCTTCTGCAGCAGTTGAGTTGTACCCAAAAATATGGTCTGATATCTTAATGTTTGATCAAGCTGATAGAGAACCCCTAATTATGGAGTTGATTTGTGGTATGGCTCAAAATTTGTTTCCTAATTTTGAACAGTCTGTTAAAGAAGAATTAGGTAAATTAGCTGGTACAATTTATGATACTATTGAAGAACGAAAAGAAACAGGAAAAATTAAAATGTCGTAAGTACATTAATTTTTTAATTTAGTTTGTTAGAAGTATTATTTTATTTTATTCCAATTTTTACTTAATAAATCTTTATAAAAAATTAGTAATATCATTGATTATAAATGCTAGTAAATAAATAAAACTAATAAATGGTAACACTGTGTACACTGTTCATTTTGTATATTACTATTCTGTGTATATTCCAAAATCTACAAACACTGAAATAATTCTAACTTAATTTGTTTTCAAAACATATTTTATTGTTGTTTTAAATTTATAAAAAAATAAAAATTCTTATTAATTTTAAATGAATACTTATTTATTTTATATCCTGTTGGTGTGACATTTTTACTATTAGCTGTAAACTTACAATTTGCCAACTATTTGTGCTACTTTTTCATTAAAAGTACTGTAATTTATAATAATAAATAATTTAGTGTTCATTTTTCATTTTAGATGGACTGGCACATTGTTAGGAAATTTAATGGAAGTTTGTTTGTTTGGTGATAATATTGAAAAAACTGCTGAAATTTTAATGAAACTAAAAAATAACGAAAATGAAATCATTGGAGTTCCAGATAGTCAGACCATTAGTAATTGCTTAACCTATTGTATTCAAAACAATCATTTTAATGAGATATTAGTAAGTATAATTTAATTGCATGTATAATTAATTGAGTTAACTGTTAGAAGAAAAAAACTCTGTAAAGATTTATATTGATGGTTACTTCTTTACTATAATATTTTATGGGAGATAAATAGCTATACCCTCTAACTGGAATATGTAGTGTATTTTATAATTATACCAACAATCTTGCCTTTGACAAGTAATCTGCAAATAGTGTTCTAACAGTTGATATGCTGAACAAGTATAATTTATTACTGTTTATTCTCATAAGATTAATTAAAATGAACATATTGTGAAAGAATGAGTTTAGTTAAAGGAGAAGATTATATATTTATTGTCTTTAAAATAGTTTTGAAAAAATATAAAAATAAAGTAAATACTAGTAAATAAGTAAAACTAACAATAACAAAGTACAGAATATGGAATTATAATTTATAATAAAAATTAAAGTGACAGTATTAAAATTATATCTAAACAAATGTTTATTTAATTTTTCTATTTTTATTTTTAGAAATGTGTTGAATATATCTTGGAAGTTGGCTTGGATGTTGACCTAGATATTTTCATTTCAAAAATTATAACTAGTATGGGATTATCACCAATGCAGAGAGCTCATTTGTCAAAGTTAATTGGAACTGAACACTATATTGAAATTGAAAGTAAAACTGAGTCAATAATTAATTAAGTTCTATTTTAATTACAAATTTGGTAATATAAATTGTTTTTTATGTTTATTTATTTGTTTGTATTAATATATCTTATGTATTTATATTATGTTATTTCGACATAAGTATATATAAATAAATACTAAATTGTAAACAGTATTTTGATAAAAAAAATATACGTCATTCATACTTCAAATTATAATTTTGTGGTGTAAAAGAAAACTTAACATAATCAAAGTTGGTTTTTTAAGACTTACAAAAAAATTATGATTCTATCGAACTATTTTCAATATGAAACTTCTAACTATAATCTTATGTTTTACATATAGAGTCTGGATTTATATTGTCTAAAATTGCCTAAAATTTAATATTTATATTGTCTAAAAAAAACCTGCAAATATTCTCTTAAAAATTTGAAATGTATGCAAAACATGCAAACAATTTATTAACATTTATTTATTTACAATATTTGCTAAATTAATTACTTAAATGGTGAGGTATACACTTTTAAAATAGATTATACACTTATTGCATTATGTAATATAGTATTTAAAGAATATATTTAAAACATTTACTATTATTATTTAATTTAATATTTGATAAACAAATGCTTAATGCATTATTCTTATCGGTAATCAGTATGAAATAATGATAGCTAGCATTACACATTAGCCAAGAGTTAATATGTTTACTGTGTCATTTACTACCTAAAGTACTAACATTGCATGTTTTATTTATCTAAATGATATAAATATTTTTTTTTAAATTTATAATTAGTTAAAAAAATTTGCTCAGAACCCACGATAATATATCCCAAACAATGCTAAATGAGCGAAATATTATTTTCAATTATGCAAAAAAAAAGCTTTCGCTGTTAACTCTGTATTGAACGAATTGTCCACAATTTTTATTCAGTAACTATACGTATAAATCTGGACTCTGATTATAAAGTTTGTTCACACCCAATGTGTGTTAAATACTTGAATTTTCAGTTTTCTAGTCCCTCTTATAGATTAGTACTTAGTAGTGATTAATCCAGGGTGATTAATTGATCATGGACTTACAACTTAAATCTGAATCTAAGTAATGTTTTTGGACTGTTTTTGAACAAAAATTCATTTATTCAAGTTAGTTATTGTTGATTGCTGTACATAAATAATTCAATATCATATAACTAATGAAATCAATTAATTATTGCAATATAATTTTGGTAACTAGTAATATATCTAAGTAGTAAGTAGATCTTAAGATTATATTATGATACAGCTGGTAATACAATTTGTATACAGTACAATATTATGGTACAGTTTATCAGTGATTTTATTTATTGATATCTCATGTTATTTAACATATTTCATATTCATAAACACTTAAATATTGTATTCTAATTGTACGACATGTAGTAAATATTTATTATAGATAGCATTAAAATTAAATTAAATAGTTCATATTAAAAAAAAGTTAACTATAAATTATAATTTTCAATGTACCTATAATAATTTAAAGAACTAAAATTATTGATTTTATAGTGGTAAATACTCACAAATTAAGTTCAGAAATAACAATGAATTAAAATATAAAATAAGTCAAATAAAATGTTCTATGTACAAGTTTACAAAGGCCATAACTATATATAAATAATGAAATCATAATATACTAATGTTTAACATCATCAATTGATTTAGATTGTTGTGATATGGTTTTAGAGTTAATACTTTTATCTGCAGTAATATCTGTTTGAGTAATGTATGGGGTTACTCTAGTTGATGCTGCCATACCTTCATCAATAAGTTTCTGTCTTTCTCGTAACATTGAAGCTTTCATATTACTCATTTGATGATAATAACAAAGTTTACACAGAGAACAAACTGTTAAACCAATCCAACAAGACCAGGATGCCCATACTCCAAACTATTAAAATAAAATTTAATCAATATTAACAAAAAAAAAAAAAAAATACATTAAATAGTTTAAATAAATAATAAAGCATTTACATAAATTGATGATTGTTTAATTGTTATCAATAGAGTACGGACTTTGAAGACATTTGCTTTTTTTTTTCTATTGCTCTAAAACGAAGCAATGTCAGCTACAAATTCAATTTATTCTACTTAGAATGAAATGCACAACATTTTATTTTGTTTTTTTTTTGCGTTTTTTGTATATTTATGCTTTTTTGAAATGTTAATTTTTATTTTATATTAAATAATGTGTTTTCAAGATCATGGATAGCTCAATCAATTTTATCTCATTTGATATTATAGAAATATATATCAATGTAATTTAGATACGTATATAGTATATTGTATATAATAGATTAATTTATCTTGAAACTACAATAAACACAACTATGCTCTTGCTCTGGAAATTATCTACTCAGAATTACATTTTAGTTTTCGTTTGTAACACCGTACAGTTTGTTAGTCTTACTGATTGTCACTTATAAAATGCCGAAAATTATTAATTGTAGTGCTCATCTTCGCAATTTTCTAAAAGAATTTGATGAAGAGAGTTTTACTTGTGACCATGCTGTACTTTTTTGTAAAGTATGCAGTGTTTAAGTTTCTGCCAAAAAAAAATATAATATTCAGCAATATATCGCTAGAGGTAAACATATCCAGAAACTTAATATTAGAAATCAACAAAAAAAACCAAAATCTCAGCTTCTAGCCACAGGTATATAAATGATGTCATCATTCAACGAAAAACTGTGTAATGTTTTTTTTTGTTCGCAAATATCCTTCTCACTAAATTAAATATACCAATATTTCATGATTTTAATGCATAAATGTACAAAACAAATTATTCCTGACGAGTCATTTTTAATGCTCTTTTTGGAAGATTTAGACAGATTTATTGCTTTTTTTTGTGTCTTTAGAAATTGCTTTAAAATCTGTACTCTAGTTATCAACAATGAATAATTTACGCTCAAAAACCCATTTAAATATATAAAGATTTTATTATATTATTATTTTAATTTTAATTAATTAAATAGGATATTTTCAAATACCTGAGCTACCCCAAGTTGAAAATAAAAACCAGATGTATCAATTCCATCTAGTATATCAATTGGGTTACCCGCAGCCATTTCACACCTTTGCATTATTAATAAAAATAATAAATTAAATACATCAAATAGTATAATTTTTATGAAATATTACAAGGATATAAAATAATAATAGCAACTTACGATGGAAATCTTTCAATCATGTCATTACACCATGTCATAAATCCAAATGTTATCATCAAAGCACCGTTGATAGTGAAAACACACATCAGCGCACAAGTAATAGCATCAACAAATGTCAATAAAAATGAACTAAGAATAATAAAACAAATTTAAAGTTAGTTAAAGTAAAAATTGAAAGATATAAAATAATAAATCAAGAGTTATATGTATTAATTATTTTCAAGAAGTAAATTTTACAATGAACTAAATTGTAGATTTTTAAAAATGTATGATACATAAATCAAATTAATAAATTACAAACCTATCAGTTCCTTTATAAGCAAAAATAGACATCCTATATGTTTGTATCGATGATATTACTAATAGAAGAACTCCAACGAAAATTGAATAGTTACAATAGGCCTGGGATGCCCAATTTACTAAAAATTGACCATTTTTCTCAAGCCATTGACCCGAAGAAAACAAAAGGCAATGTCCCCTATAGCATCGAAATATTTTTTAGGTTCATCATACAATAAGTAAATAATTTAGAATATATTACTTGAATTCATCTTGATGAAGACTCATTGGTATAATTATACATAGAGAAAGAATTGCTGCAATAGTATAACCAGCAATTTGACTCAACAATAATTTATTTGTAAGAGCCATTTTTAGTGTTCAAATAATAATAAATTAATTTAAAAAATCACACTAAAATACATACTCGAGTGTATTAAATCGTTTATAAATTATAAAATTGATCATATGTCAAATTTAATTTACGTTTACTAGTTTAATATTAATATATACAACAAAATATAAATTAATTGTAACTGTGTATGTCAAGCGTTTAAAACTCACATAGTTACATTTATACAAAGATTATTAACATAATCATTCAATATTAATAACAATTCAAATTACAAAAAAATAATAGAAATATTTCCTTTTGTCGTGCGAAATGCAAATATGCTGTAATCAGTAATAATCACTCAGCACTATGCTATATAGACATATAGTATAATTACTCTATACCATAAACATATAAATCACGAATTAAGATTATTCGTGATAAAAACTATTGGCAATGCCGTCATAAATCCTCGACGAATAATCACCACGAAAAAAAAAAAACGGGACTGACGGGAGACGGGACAATCATTGAACTATATTATATCATATGATTACTGGAGTCTGGAATGTTTACTGTCCATATGATCAATGTAAATAAAACTGACCGATCATGTTAGACAAAGATAACAAATCAAATATGTAGTATTTTCTCTGTATGACTATATTTATTTTATATTTACTTCTCTTTCTATTCATTTTTTTATCCATTTTTTAATCCATTCCAATTATTTTTAGCAGTCTTATATCTTATACTTTACTTTATACTGTATTTTAAATTTTAATATAGTTATATCTATTAATTCATTAGTATTTATACTAGGGTTTAGATATGGTGAATTACTGCAGTGGATATATAATATTGCGCCACTTCAAGTGATATTCAAAAACATTTAATATTTCATAAGTAGGTACTTAAATTATTTAAGAATATAATATTTCCTAATTTTATTTATTTTTTCATTATATTTACCTAAACTTAGATTCTTAATATGCAAAACTTAACTATCTACCTGTATCTTTCTTGCTTACTGTTATTACTATAATTTATAGTCGTTTTATATACCTACAATTAATATGTATTATTTTATTTTTATAAAAGTTTTATTTGTAAAAGTTTTTAATGTTCTTTATTTAAATTAAAAATTGTATTTTTTATTCAGGAAGTATATTTAGCTGATGAAAAAATTAATACAAATACCTAGCAAGGGGAAGTGTTTGGACATCCTTCTATGGAAAAATGATTTTTATTTTAGATTTTTATTGAAGCAAAGGATTGGTTTTATAATATTTTTTTTATATTTATAAAATTTTTATTATTTTAAAGTAATTATTTTATAATTTTATTTTCTGTTGCAGGAAAAATATTTAGCTGTGGAATACAAATACCTACATGGATTGTCATGACAATTATATATTATATAAATATATATGTGTTTATGTATAACACTTAATACTCTTGGCATTATTTTATATTGTTACCTATATTTTCAATATATAATTAATTTTTTTACTTCATATATAAATGAGTATTACATTTTTATTTTTAAACAATTTATAACTATAACTTTTATAATTCTATATTATCTAATTTGTCTTCATTATCAAATGTTGGGGAAAAAATTGATCTCAAAATACATTTCCTTTTTTAACCATAAACAATATACATTATAACATAAAAATTACTCTGAAATAAAACTTAACTAAATTTGCAATGTGTAATTATGAAATTTAACTCATTAAGCTGAATTTGTAGGATGGTAATTTATATTTTTACATTATACAAAATATATTATTTAAAAATTATTATTTTGTATATAGACTACTTTTATTCTGAAAGCCCTATAATTCAATAATTCAAAGTATATATATATATGTAGGGTTTAATTAGAGGGAAGATTCGAGTTCTTAAGCCCTCATATAAAAATTAAAAATACCTCTGATGAGTATAGGTAATAAACTAATAAATAATAATTTAGTTTTCTGCTAAAAAAAATTATTCATTTCAATCACTGGAACTAGTATTTTATAGACTTGTAGTTCAAGCACAGAATAGATTAAATCTATTCTGTGGTTCAAGCCTTAAATCTCGAAATGAATTAATTATTAACCAACTTTTTTAAACAGATATATTTTAGCATATTTATTTAAATATCTTAAATAATATTTTTAATAGTCATGAATCAAAAGGTAAAATAGAAATAATAACTTTAAATCTTAAGAAGTATAGTTTAGGTAATTTATACAATATACTCATTATACATGGTATATTATTTGATATTTTTCTTCCATGATAAAATAATACTAGCTAATCGGTGATTGGTCGATTTCCGTGTTCATCCATTTTCTTTTGTATTCTTGTCCATGTTCAGTGTTCATGTCATTAATCATTATATCATCATAATTTTCCTTAATCTGCTAAACTTCTCAGTTCTCACCATAGAAAAAGGATCTCACTTTCTCAGCCCTTGCCCCTTGGCTTAATCTTAAATTTTTTTTGTACAACCAAAAAATATACTATTAAACCAATATTGCATAGTATATCGTCAGTGTTTCATGTATTTAGTGTTTTTAATATAATATAACATAATTTATTTTATTATAATTTTGAACTAAACATGATGAACGGAGGGGTTGGCTTTGTGAGTACTATTACATATATTTATATTAAGTAATTTTTGTATTCAATTGTAATGTCATTATTTCTGAAACTGATGTGTATTATGTTATCATATTTTTTTACATGTAGGTACTCGTATTTTTATTTTTCAACTGTATTACGCGAGTTAAGACTAAACCATATGCAAATGCAGTACTGAAATAGTATGATCATTGATTAACTCTAGCAGTATTGCATAGATTATAATATAAAAGTTATAGAAATAATTTCATCAATAATTCATCATGGACTCTGACACCTAGATAATGATTTTTACTTTTGATGGAATAGAACAAATTTTGAGGTTTACAAATTGAACAACAAATTAACATTATTTTGTTAATTTAACAACCTATGTTATTACATTTGTTCTTTTAATATAATATAATGAACAGCATATATTTCTTAAACATTAAATGTAAATTATTTGTTGATTAATTAATGAAAATAAATTAGTTAAGTTAGAATCACTAGTTCATTCATGAAATAGTGTATAAGTAAATATGAAATTGTATAGTTTGCAGTTATATTTGGTACCCAAGGTACTATATACTTAACATTACTTCACCATGAGTTAAGCATTTACTACATAAGTTTCTAAAAATATGTAGTGTCCTATTCAACATTAATATGTAATTAGTTAAACTAAATAAGTTTTTTGTGTAATGTAATTTATATTATTTCAAAGATAATTAATATATATATATATATATATATATACATCAATTAAATAAAATATATTAAATTTATTTTTATTTACAATATTTTGTTTTAACTTGTTTAGCAACAACCATCTGTCCCAGCTCCATCCTTATCAAATGGTACAGAAGGTGAACCAGAAGCTAAAATTCCCAGACATGAAGGTATAGTATTTATAATTGTCATTCGGTTATTTTTTTTTAAAATATATAGTATTTCAAAACTCTTTTGGTAAATTAACATGTTTTTATTTAAAGGTGTCTAAATCCTCTCTTATTATAAGCAACATTTTATTAACTCCTTTATATTTGGTTGTAATTTATATCATAAATTAAACTATGTATTTATTCTAAGACTTTTATCATATTTATTGCTTTATATTTTGAACTTGTTTAAGGTTTAGAAAACATTCTCAATTTTAAATTATCATTTAATATTTTGAGAATTTAAACATAAATTTTTTATCTAAACAATTTATTTAGTTTGTATGTTATAGCTGTAAAAATGTTAAAAATATCTTGTTTCGTAAATATAATTGTATACTCTTGAATTTTAGATTTTTACTACTTTTATATTCAATTTTTATTTGATATAGTAGCTATCAACACATACATGTCTGAAACAATTATTTATTTATATCCATATTTTAAGTATAATATATCTTTTTATTTATATTAAAATTTGAATTTATTTTTATTAAATTAATTATTAATAATAATATTAAAACAAATGAACCTTATTTTATTCTAAATAAATTTACCGGTTAAACTAATCAATATTCTTTTTTTTTTTTTTGAGATGTTCCAGGCGGTTTACTGATAGTCCTAGTCTATACGCTTCTCACACATCAAAAGATTAAATTACCTAGTTTGTAGGGAATGGTGTGTACAATACTTAAACATTTATTTTTATGTAACTATTTTTTTTTACCATTAATTTACTAATCTAATTCTTCAGAATGTTCCAATCTTATTAACAAATAGAATCAAAGAGCTAATTGTGATTCAACTATGTTTGGTATGCTTATGTTTGCAGATCCACATTTAATCATTATTTTATGACGAATTTGTTTTCAACAATTGTTCGGCACAGACAATTTTACTCGTAAAAAAATATATTTAAGTTATTTTCACCTAAAGGTTATAAGTTTATGACAAATTATGATTTGAAGCTTACGAGTTAAAAAGTTTTTTTTTATTAGTATGTTAGATTAATTTTAGAAAATGCACCAATGTCATATGATTATTCAATTGAAAGTGAATAAATTCATCAAAATTTCCATAATTTAGCAACTTATTCTTTTTAATCTTAATTTACATTTTAATGTAATTGGTAATATCTTGGTTGCTAAATTCTATGTTTTAAATGATTTAATGGATGTAGGTGTATTTTCCAGAAATATATTATTCATCCAAAATTTTGTGTTTGTTTTGGATCAATTGATTTCAGTTTTGGAGTTAACTTTCAAATTGGTCCATTATGTAGGCCTGTGGTTGTTTAAAAACGTTGTAAGTATAATTGACAACTAAATTAGGAGAATTTAAACATTTACCTACTTTATATTTTATTTTGGTTTGTTTTTGTTTTCGTCATGCTCTTCTGTGTTGTCTCCGGACCAATATCCCTCTACTAGCAAGTGCAGCCTCCTGAGCAAGTCAGGCCTACTACCCGTTGCGGTTAAGGTCTCTCAAATGGAAACACAATATGTTTGCTCAATACCTTAATGGTGTAATTTGATACATATGTAAACATGCAGTAAATAATCTATAAATTAAACAAATTCAATCCTTTAAAAAGAATACAAAAAAATGTTAGACAAATTATTATTCATTTTTTCTTTTTATAATTAATGTTTCAATAATTTTTTGCTGCTTGTTTTATGTTCATTAAAACTATAAGTTGTGTAACTTTAAATAGATATTTTGAAGGTCATAAGTTTTAAGCATTTAAAAAATTAAATTATAATCGATTTTAATAGAATAAATCTATATTAAATTATAATTCATCACTTATGACGCTTAATCATTAAACTTGCCATATAATATATATGGTATATATATACATATTTTACTGATTTTTCATTGAAATGTAATTGTTTAGTTATAATTTAAGTTTAATATGTATCTATATTCATGTTACTTTAAAATATCTTAAAGTTACATAAACTATATAATATTCATTAAAAAAAAATACATATTTTTTTCCAGGCATTGTTAAATTCTTGTAAATTAAATTATTTATGTTTTTATGATTTCACCCTCCAAAGATTTAATATTTTATTAACATTGTTTTTCCCTTTCAGTCAATGGAAATGCATCATTCACTACTGCTCCATATGATTTCAATCAAGTGGGAACATTAATATCAGGTATTAATAATTCATTTATTATTATTTAATTTAAATCCAAAAATGTTGTCTTTTTGTATATTAGAATTAGAAAACTATAAACAATGTTAGATTCATAGTGAAATGAGGAATATTTTAGTCTTACAATGATGTTTATTTTATTTATATAATTATTTTTATTGTGTTTGTACACAATATTAAATTGTTAGATTGTTCTGATTATCGCAATCATAGGATATGCTTTTGATAGGAAATGGTGTGTATTTGGTACTTAGGTGGTGGTGTTATTTTGCTAAACAGTTCTCACCCAAACTTCTAGTTTTTATACGGTAGAAAATAAATGGTTCTTTAGAAAGACAATATTTTAATTTCGCAATAATTTGCAATAATTAAGGAAAACAATTGAATTTTGAACCAGGGATTTCCTAATATTTTGTTTTGTAGATTATGTTGTTTATAAATTATTGAAAATATCATGATAATGTTTCCTAGATTAGATTTTTTATTTAATATTCTATGTACCCAATAAAAAAATATTACTGAAATAAGTGTTTGAAAATGAAATGTTGACAAAAATGATAATACTATGAATTTTGATTATATGGTTTCACTTATAATAATAAAATCTATTTTAAAACTTCCAAAATAGTAGTACTGAGGTTTTATTGATATAATTGGTTTTCAGGTCCTGGTTCTAGACTGGGTATTTTAGGTGCTCTTGCTGCTCCTTTAATCAAATTAAGCAATGAGCAAAATGAAGCTGTGGCCAAAGCAAAAAAATATGCCATGGAACAAAGCATTAAAATGGTATTAATGAAACAAACTTTAGCTCACCAACAACAACAAGCCAAGTCTTTTCATCGTCACCAAGCTTTAATTCTAATGTGCAGGTTAGCAGAATATACTTTTTTTATGAATTTTATAAAAAAACAATATGATGTCAAATTATTTACAATATTGAATTGGTTGAGACTAATATCTGTTTACATTTATTGTGTTTCCCTAATGATTAACTAGCTGATAAGATCTGATTGTTTTGAATTATTAATATTTAGCATGAATTAACATTAACATTTATAATAATTAATGCTTAGATACTTAACTTATTTTTTAGAGTTTATGTTGGAAGTATTAGTTTTGAACTTAAAGAAGATTCAATTAAACAAGCATTCTCACCGTTTGGTTGTATTAAATCCATTAACATGTCTTGGGATCCTATTACACAAAAGCATAAAGGTTTTGCATTTGTAGAATATGAAATACCAGAAGCTGCACAACTTGCACTTGAACAAATGAATGGAGTTATGCTTGGGGGCCGTAATATCAAAGTTGTAAGTATGGCCGATGATTTATTTTATCATTTAATGATTTTTTTAAGAATTATAGCTACAATATTTTTTTTTTTTTATGAAATTATAGTGCTTTAATTAAATGTATAATGCCTATAGTTTAATTTATCAATCATATTGCATTTTTAGGTTGGACGTCCTAGTAACATGCCTCAAGCACAATCCGTAATTGATGAGATCCAGGAAGAAGCTAAGCAATATAATCGTATTTATGTGGCATCTATACATCCAGATTTAACTGAGGATGATATTAAAAGTGTATTTGAAGCATTTGGTCCAATTCGAACCTGTAAACTTGCACAAGGCAGTACTCCTAATAGACATCGCGGTTATGGTTTCATTGAATATGAAGGCCGTCAAGCAGCTATTGAAGCAATATCTTCAATGAATCTTTTTGATCTTGGTGGCCAGTATTTGCGAGTTGGACGAGCCATTACTCCTCCAAATGCTCTTCATGTATGTTTTAACAAAGATATTATTTACTTAGCAAGTCTTTAATAAAATATTTTTTTAAAGGGACCTGCTTCTTCAAGTCATATGCCGACTGCAGCCGCAGTTGCAGCCGCAGCAGCTACAGCAAAAATTCAAGCAATGGACGCAGTTGCTACTAATGCAGTTTTAGGATTAAGTAAATTAAGTTCTCAATTAGGTGGTCAAACATCTGTTTTACCTGGCTTACAACAATTACCCACCACATTGGGTATCACTCCTTCTGTTCCAGCTACTACTATACCACCACCAGGAATCGCAATACCACAACAAATAAGAGCACCAGTACCAATATTACCAGGTAAATTTAAGTTTTTAATTTTGTCATATGAGAAAAGAACTTTGAACTTAAACAATTGGTATTATTTTGAATATTTATTTTTCAGTTAAAGTATCACCAATTTTAAGTATTTTAATTCATATTTCCTCCAAAAGAAAATAAGTTATACTATAATTTATAAACTTAAAATTGTAGTTAGTTGTAAATTAATAAACAAAATATGAGATATTTGTTTATTTTATTATTACCAAAGTTCAAGTTTTAATGATTAAAAATACATTTAAATGTAATAAAATATTCAATTATTGTGAACGCTTAAAATTTTGTTTATCTGGTATTTTTAGTTGACTTAGCTCGTAACATTTTAATATTTGAAATAGATAACAATGAAATAGATAGACCTTACATTTCTCTTAACCAATCATGCAGTTGGCAACAAAAGCTTCTATTTATATAACAAAGATGATTAAATGGAAATAATATTGATTTAAATTTTGTGTATGTAATTAATACACGAATGAATATGATACATACAATAATTCTTACTCTGTAAAATTAAATAATACTATAGAAACTCAATTTACCGTCTATCTCAGTTATCTGCCATCACATGAGCAATATGGCAACTTATGTCTAATGCATTATCAAGCGAGAAACTCGAGTTTCAAAGAACAGACGAAGATAACTAATAATTTCTTATAATATGTAGGTATGTTCATCTTAGTCCAGGTTTTGATGATAATGGTTAATCAAGTCTCTACTTTATAGTCTTAGTTCTGATTAGGGGTGACAGTATTTTTTTTTTTTTTTTTATTATCAGTATTTCGGTATGATATTTTATACAGGTATGAGTCGGTATACTAAAAATATTGTTAAACCGGTATTTTGGTATGGTATACCGGTATTACCGTCACCTTTATATTAAATAACCAATTTCGATATTTTCGATATATTCCGGTTTTTCGGTATTTTTGGTATACCGATATATCGACTTCAAATCAGTATACCGGTATTACCGTCACCCCTAGTACTGATTAACTATGGATCATAATAATCACATTTTTTTTTTTCAGATTTGTCTGAAATGATTTAATTGATAATTAGATAGGTTTCTTTATTTGGATAATACTTTTTACTAGGTTATATATTTTATTTGTCTTGTTTTTATGTATAAATATAGCATATATTATTTAATAAATCAGTGTATAAGAATATTTGCTTAAAATTATGTTATATAATATGCAAATTGTTTTTGCATGATTTAATACCTATCAAAAGTTATAAAAATTGAGCATTTATTTCGTGTATATCCTTTTAATTAATTTAGTATTTTTCTTACTTATTCCTTATACGTATTATATTATAAACATTTGTTAATTCATATTGTTTTTAGTGACTACTGGATTAAGTCCAGTCATTCAACAATCTATACCTCCACCAACATTAATAAATCCCACACAATTAGCAGCCCCTGTAGTTCCTACAGTAACTGCAGATGCACAAAAAAGAGCAGATCAACAAAAAAAACAAGAAGAATTGCAAAAAAAATTATTGGAAGAGACCGAACCTCAAACATTACAACAACAAGAAAATATGTCTATTAAAGGACAAAGTGCTAGGCATCTTGTTATGCAAAAATTAATGCGAAAAACTGAGGTATGTTTATTTTTTCCTTTATCTAGTAAATATAATGTAGTATCTAATATAGTATATTATAATATTTAATTTCTAATATCTGTTAAAATTATATTTTATATGATAAAATTGAAGATTTATGAGACATTTGGCCTAATTTGTTAACCATCTTTATCAAATATTGTTTCTAACTAAAACTTACACTTTAAATGGATTTCAAATGAATTTTCCATTAAAATTTGATACCTTGAATAATTAAATTTCGTTATTTAGATTATACAGTTTATAGTTAATTAACATGAATATATTAACGAATCAGTGCCTTTTAGGTTTCACTTTTTTTATATGATTTCTCAAATGCAATTGTACAATCATTCCCAGAAAGATCAGTATGGCAGTCACAAAGTTTTTTAATAAGTGTAGCTCAAATTAGCAGCAATATATTTCAAGAAGATAGTGATAGTACAACTAAAGACAACAATATAATCAATGCAGACAATGATTTAGATGTAGCACTACAACATTACCACATAAAACTTGCTATGTATTAATATTGTTATATTTACTATTTTAATGTAACAATTGTTGGTTTGTTGAAATATTTGGTAATAACATCTGAATATAGAAAACCATTGGGTTTTTGTTATAGTGGTACCGCCGCCGTGTTACGACTATATGTACTAAATTAAACCATAAACATATATTTAAATATGGATATTTTCTTGTCAATTTTTTTTTTCACAGCAATAGATTTCATAGATAATTATTTAAAAAATTATTTTATTGTTTATAGTGATGTTTTGTTTTCAAAATTAATAATTCATTCATTTCTTAATTGTTAATCTAGAGCCGAGTTATTATATTAAGAAATATGGTTGGTGTTGAAGATGTTGATGATAGTTTACAAGAAGAAATTCAAGATGAGTGTAGCAAGTAATTATATTTTGTTTTCCTTGAAAATAATAGAAAATATATATATATATTATTAACAAATTAATTTTTATTTTACAGATATGGCGTTGTTGAACGTGTTATTATTTATAAAGAAAAACAATCTGATAGTGTGGATGATGATTCTGATACAATTGTAAAAATATTTGTCGAGTTCACACAAATGACAGGTAATTTATTGGATTAAATTATGTTGTAATTATATTAATTGATGATTGGTTATATTTCAGAAGCTGAACAAGCACGAGATTCCTTAAATGGTCGATTTTTTGGTGGTCGTTTAGTAAAATCTGAACTTTATGACCAAGCTTTATTTGACCATAGTGACTTTTCTGGTTGATTTGAGTAAAAATATGCCTATTATTATTATTATTATTATTATTATTATTATAACTATAATGATTATATTTGTATATTATTTGATTTTACTATTTAGTTATTCTAATATTTTACAGAATATAATCTATAACTAATTATGTTTAATATTTTATAAATAAATATTTTTTCCTTCTTTATATCAATTATTTTAGATCCTGAACAGAGGAATGAATTTATTGATTTTTCAAAATATGTTTTTTTTTTTTTTGTGACACTTTTTGGAGCAGTAAAAATGCTTGATTTTTATTTATGGCAACTTTTCTGAAAGGAAAGTGAATGTAGATGGTAACTTGGGCAAGTTATAAATTAAACATTTTCAATACTTTTCAAAAGCATTGGGTAAACCCGTAAAAAAATTATGAAAAAACAAGAATTTTTACTTAAAACCACTTTTTGACATTTTTACATTTTTTTTAATGCTCTTAACTAAGAAAATACTTTAAATTTTCACCAAATATTTATATAAGTATTTTCTCTGCATGGTTAAGTTCTGAAGTATTTTGACTTCTTTACATTGATTTTCCTATTAAAACCCAATAATTTGCAAGTTATTTTGTAATTGAAAATTCATTAAGTTTTTGGTATTTATACTTAAGATTCAAAATTTTAATACAAGGTTATCCATAAGTTTCCCTCCAAATATCTATAAAAAAAATTTCTACCGGAGTTTCAAAAAATATTTTTATGACTATCTGAAACTTAAATTTTTACAAGATTGCATAAATAATAACAAATTATTCTCAAACAATTTTTAATATTTGTTTTTATTTAAAAAGTATAAGTCACATAAACTTGAAGCTTTTTCCAGTTGTTTAGATTGACATTTTCTTTAAATAATTTTTTTATAAATCTTATTGATTTTTAAGCAATTTATAAACGTTTAAAGTATTAAATATTTAAATTTTTTTTTTATGTCTGATTATTTTTATGAAAATTTTTAATAATCAAAAATGAAATAGATGATTCCACAGAAGTTATTCTTACTGTCATTCAAAAATTATTTAAATACATGAGCACAATTATTTTTTAAAGGTGTTTGAAAAACAATAACATAACATAGTTTATATATTTATTATAGACTAATAAATCATCTTCGTTCAGAATCATTTTTCATATGCAATGATACTTAGCATTGCATTCAGATTTAATACATCCATTATAATGACCTATCCTATGAAGGAGTTCTACTTCATCTCCTACTGTAATTATTTTTTATCATAGTTGACTGCCAACTGGCAACATTTATAAGCTAAGTTGCTCCACTTATTTCCCAAGTACTCATAAAAAGGCCGATGTACAGTGTAAAGACTAGTCTATTACAATACAAGCTTAATATGGGACTTCTCATCATTAACTACAAATATTTTATGAAAAAATTTTAGAATATATAGAATTAAGTACAAACAACTGTCAACATGTCAAATTGTATGAACTATTATTATTTACAGAAGCATTAAGCTATTGCTTATTTTAACAAAATTCAGCTATCTTACTGTAATTAATATATCAATTGACAATTACCATAAAGATCCCCTAAAATATAATTGTGTTCAAATTTAATGTGGACTTGTTTGAAATTTTATATTATTGGAACTGTTCCAAGAGTACTTATTGCACAAACATTGAAATGTTGCTAATCCTAGCAATGTTGATAAAATCAGACAGATTAGAGTGCTCTTTAATGAATCTATCTCACACTTAAATAATGCTTCTATAGAATCCAGTTTGAATACCACTTAACTGTTGATTATTATTATTGAATCAATAAAGCTTCATAAAATGAACATACGATAGTTTATTTTTATTTAAGTAAAATTCAAGTCACCATATCATGGTTATTGTAATATTTTTTGTGTAACATTTGTGTAATATACTATAATTTATAAATAGATACTCTAATTTCAATAATATAAAAATAAACAAATATCAACTATAATTAAAAATATTAATTCTTGAAGTAAACAACATGTTAAATACATATTTACAAAAACAATATATTTAAATTTGGCTACATTTATTAACTAGGATTTATTTCAATTTGTTTTTAAACTGGCCAGGCTGCCTTTCGAATTTACCTGACATATCGGGAAATCCTTTAGCATTTTGTTGTACTTCTATCTCATTGTTAGGGTTTGGGAGTCCAAATTTTTTAGCGATATTTTCAGCATTAACTTTTTTCATATTTGCAATAGCTTCATTATAAGCAATTTCATCATTAGTTGGTGGTTCAGAGCGTCTTCCTCTTAACCACTGTGACCATTCTGGTGTTGGTACACCAGTTTCTTCATCAACTGGAACAAACCATCTTCTTGGTAAACGACGACCACCTTGAGGATCTGCTGGTGTTTCAAAATACCGATTGCCTTGTGGATCCTCCCCTATAGGGGTTTCTACCTTTTTTGGCTTCAGAGATTTCAAAAAATTACCGAAAACTATTTTCCACAAACGTCTTTCAGAAGGCATTTTAACTTGTCTACAACAATGAGTTGGTCAAAAACGAATTTTTATAATGTTAAGTTATAGGTAAAAATATAAAACATTTTAAGATTAATAATTTATACAATACCAAACAGAATAATATTATTCACTAAAAATATAAACATATTCAAGATGAATTATTTAAAATGTTTTAACAGTTAAACCTACCTGTAATAAGTATAACTGTATAAGTAATCGTAATGTACTTAAGATTTATTAAATTTTAAAATTATTTAATCAATTTTTGGTTTTATCAATTTATCTTTGAAGTTTGAATACTTATCAGCATTTTAGTCTTATCATACAAGCAACATCTGCTATTGGGAAAACAGATTAACGACACGCGCTCTGGTGGATAAAAATGTAGTTATTGTATTCGGGTAATATGATCGCTCACAATATATGCTGTTCATAGAGACATAGATCTATTATATAGTTAATAGGTATATGCAGTGAACTTTTTTGGATGGGTGACTTAATGAGTACTTACTACTAAATATATTATTGTTATTATTGTATAATAAAATATTCTATATTGTTGTGTATTTAGTAATTACTATTAAATTACCCGGCTTCACATGTAGCGGTCTTGGTTGGGACAATGAGACATGGTCCCTAAAAGAATAATAGTTACTATATATAGTCAACGGCCTCCATGGCAGCCACGCAAGCTCACTGCGGAACTTAAATCAAAAAAATCCCCCGATTTGTTATGAAAAACCACGTCGGATAGGTAACAGGAAGTCCGCACTTAATCAGTGCCGGACATGCACTATTTTCTACCTATAACCATACTGTTGCGTGCGACCACTCAAGAGTGTAGTCGTGTTTGATGTTGGAATAAGGTAGATAAGTAATATACTCGATATGAACTTATTATAATTTTATTGATAAAATTATTCTAAGTCCAAAGATTTTAAATTAATATACATACAAAATATTCTAAGTACAAAACATTAAATTTATTAATCAAACTAGCGTGAAGGTGTTTACTATTGAACGGACTAAAACACATCTAAATATGATCTGTTCGGGACCTCCTTATATATCCCCTACCCGTGAGATAGTGAGTCTTATGTCATCCCCAGAATTGGTTATTTCTAGTGACAGGATGTGTTAACAATATAATATGCCATATAAGGATAACATCCGTCCGGTTAAAGGCGTCAGAGATATATTACATAGTACATACACGCTCTATGTTGTACACATGCATACTCATATATATTTATATTAATTATTCCTATCGCACCTGTGTGGATCGATGATTATTATAAATGTATTGACATTATTTTGTCTTAACATTATTCCTATCTCATGCATTATGTTAACCATATCATACCTGTTATTGTTATAACTTCATCTGCATTAATTATAGATAGTTCCTATTCTAAGGCCCTACGCTTAATGTGAATCCCCTTGTGATTGTTCAGTAAGGACTTACACTTATGTATGTCCGTAACAATACTATATGCCTATAACTATGATAAAAGAAATCATGTAACCCTACTTTATAATGCATAATCACAAGTTTTGATAATAATGAAAATAAAAGTGCAAAAATTATTTTTGGGTAAAAAAGTATCGCTATCGGAAGGGCGAAGTTTGAATACATGTAATCTTACCAAGCGACCAGAACTTATAAAGACCAATATTTGTTTAATGTGGCTATATAACCATAAATAAATAATCTATCCAGCTGCCATGGAGGTCATTGATAAGGAAGTATGTGATAACATATTCCTCCGAGTTGTCGCGCAAATTCAAATTAGACCAATCAAACACGACCGGTCGTGTAGCATTAAATTATTACCGTCACCCTTAATAAGAGGTAGATAGTCTTAGACGATAAAAGAAGATAATGCAATGCGTATTCTTTTTCATTATTATAAATATGACATTTATAATTTAACCCCCGTATCATGGATCATTCATTCTATAGTAGTTGTAATCGAAGTTTATATCATAAAAACAAAGCATCTTAACCGTTATGAAACAAAAAGCACAAACTTAAAAGAAACGGATCGAAATTTTGAGCGAAATCACAGCAACGAAAAATCGATGATTTTAAAAGCTGCGTTCACGTAATGTCATGTACAAATAATTTGCCAGTAGGTTTAAATTGTTTTCACATGTTTATTGAGGTATCTAGGGACCGAATTTGATCGTCGAAAACATCATTGTTTCATTGCAACGATGCGAAAGCGTTATCTACCGTCAGCGTGGAATGCCGCACGTCACATAATATTAATTATGTGATACGACATGCCAGACTTCTTTTTGGCAGGCCCGTGTGCAAAGGGGGGGGGGAATCCCGTGACCGAAAAATCGTGTTTTTGCCAAACTACATAAAATTTAAGAATTTAACTCTGCGTCACTGAGTAATGAGTATCAATGTATCATACTATCGTAATATTCAATATTGTAATTATTGTATACTGTATAGGTACGTAAAACGATTCTGAACGGAGATGATTTGTCAGTTGAGAATATACCTAATAATATATATTATATTATGTTTAAATTGTAATTAAATTATTTGAATTTTATCAAAATGTTGTTTTGTATAAAAATGCCTGTTTTTCCGTTATTTTTTGTGGTGTTTCCCAACGCTTTATAAAACTAAAGAAATTTTTTTACTTTGGACTATATAAAATTACATCTAAATTCATTATTTTCATTTCAGATAAGTTGCTATTTTAGGAAATCAATGTATTTTTACTGCTCCAAAACGTGTCGTCAGACACAAAAAAAAACATCATTGTAAAATCAATACCTACATCACTCCGTCCAGAGTCTAAAAAAAATGTATGATCATTGTTTACTGTTGTTTTATGTATAGATTATGTACTTAAAAAAATTTAACACTTAATAAAAGGTTATTTTTTTTCTATTTTTTAGAGCATTTAATGATAGTTTTTAGAAGATTTTAATCCGACTGTACTATATCAGCGGTTCTTAACCTGTAGTCTGGATCCCCTGAGAGTCCGCGATACTCACGTCGCGAGTTCGCCGCAGTCTTAGCTTTCCAGTATTGAGTCCTATGTTCAAAAACTCAAATGCAACACCAACCATCGCATTAAGTGAATAAATATTTAATTTTATGAATATTAAAAATAAAATTATTTATTTTACATTTTTATGAAAAATTAGGTGTAATATGAATAAGTATAAATGTGTTTTGTTACGTCTACTTATATAGTTATATGTAATTTATAATATAAAATAATTATTTTGATTTTAGTTATCATAACATGAGATGTTTAATAAGGTATTCGAAAATAATTGGTTAAAGCTAGTGGTTATATTCTGTGGTTTGAGATTCCGTGATTTCTAAAAGTTTTCATCAGTAGTCCGTGATTTACAAAAGGTCCGCTGGAATCGATGGACTATAAAACCTCTGGACTATAGAGTTACTATAAGCGACTAGCGAATTATATTCAGTATTCTCCACACATTAAATTACATTTTTTATTTAGAAATAATATTTTGTTTTATTTTTTCACTAGTAACTATTAACTAGGAAGGAACATTTTTGCAATAAATTATTATATGTATTATGTGTTAGTAATAATTGAGTCCCATATTGAAATTGTAGCTTAAACGTTCTTATGGTCAAATTATATCAAATTGGTGAAATGTTGATTGCAATATTCAACTTTTTATTTCCTGGCCTTATTGTCCCATCACCACTTATACGCCGGTAGGTGTGCAAGCGGTAAACTGGTGACACGCCTATCCACCTCATACGCTGGCATCGGAGTAGGTTTGAAGATTGTAGAAATGGATAAGTTTAGTTAGTGAGCGAGAGGACAGATGTATGTTAATAGGGTGTGTAACGTAACATGGGGATATGAATTAATTAATTGCTACAAAGTATATAATATACTACTAGGGTGATTAAAAATGTAATTAAACACTGGGTATTGATTCCTGACAAGTCATACCTCACACGCGGTTAATGGCACATTCTATAGGGATTTTTTTCTAAGCAAATATAAAAGTAGTATAGGTAAAGAAACTAAAACAACTATGTTTGAGAATTTGAGATTAAGGCAATATAAAACGACATAAATTTACGACAATCATGGAGGAGGGGAATTTGTGTAATTAACAACTTTTATACAAAACAGTTCTCCAAGTCCTTAGACAACAATACAATACAATAGGATCGAGTGAGAACTTACTTCAATGTGCACGATGGAGTTAGGTTAGAACGATAATATACGACACCTGGTATACCTAGTTATATTTGTGTTTGGATGAAAAACATTTGTGTGAAATTATTGAGTTTACAAGGAATAATCTAGGCGGAAATTTTTGTACAAAATATAATAAATTATATTTAAGGGTTTGGGGTTATGCATTAGGACGGAAGGTAATAAAATATAACTATCGAGTGGCCGACAAATTATCCGCGTCTGTACATATTATGATCGCACACTCGAATTTATAGTGTAAACTCGATGAAATCGTTCAAACTTTAAACCGTTGAACCCAAGTATGCCTACTGTCACGGTGTCACATCACTGCAGTTCAATTATTCATACACGGGTCCTGTAGTTTTTAATCTTATATAATACTGCGATACACATTGATCGATTACTATCAACATTTTTAATTTTGTTTATTATTCAATTTCGTATTTACATAATTAAATAAACATGCTATGAGCTATGAGTTATGACCAGCTATTGGGAAAACGATTTCAGAATTTACACCAATGTACAAAATAAATCCTTACTGATTGTATGATTCATGAAAAATAATAATTATATAATATTTGCATGTTAATCCATACTATAGAAAAGATTAATGATTAATTGCTCTATTCTAAAATATTAGGTTGACCTAACCATGGAGTTTAGGTAGCAAAATTACAAAACAATAATAATTCACAGCATTACAAATACACAACACATCAAGGATAAGAAAGGATGAAACTCCTAGGTTAGGTGAGTTACAGCCTTAAAGGAATGGGTGAATCATATTGCTGTATTGGTCTTTTAGTTTTGAAACTTAGGTATCATCGTTTTTGAATAAAAAAAAATTGGAGTGAAAAACTTTCACAGAATCAGTATTGAGTTTATATTTATAAAATTAATAATAACATATATATTACATACATGTGGCCAAGTGGCGAATTCTTCAGGCATGCTTAGAAATAAAAATGTTATTAATCAAAATACAAAAATTATTTTTAATCAATAATATATTATATATTTTAAAAGAAACATAATGTATTACAATAATGTAATTTATTTCTATTATACTTATCTGTGTATATCTTTAACATTTAAAATGACAGAGCATGCGATAGATGTGTGTGTAAACTATATGACGCATGTTATTGCTGTAAAATACCAGTTATTCCAAGACCTCCTCTACTAGCAAGCTTGCAGACGCGATATAAATCACCCCAAGCATGCTCATTCTGTTGCGATTTATAAAATTTACGTGTACGAGTATATAACAATTTTTATAATAATAATTGAAGTATTAAGTGATCGCTAATATATATATATATATTTTCTATGTGTATATGTATGAAATTAAAATCTTATTTATAAAGGAATATAAGTCTGTATATTATTTATTAATTATAAAATAAATAGAACTATAATACATTATAATAGATGAGCATGCCTATACATCAGAGTCAGCATTCGCCACTGATGTGGTCAAAAACTTGATCAAAATTGGTAAACTTAAATAAGCTTACCACTGAATCCTAGTGTTTTAATCAAATTTAAAACCTCTTTCTAAATGTTTCTTTTCATTATTTTACACTAAGATTTCATGATTAATAAAATATTATTATTCAAAAACTTTCATCATTCATACAAAAAAAAAAAAAATAAAAATAAATAAAAACTAAAAGATTATTTATTTTAACATATTTTCAATTTTAAACACAATCATTATTACAACATTGATATAACATTACTTTATCCCATGTACAGTAAATATTGTTGTTCAAGATTAAAATTTTAAGTATTTATTAAACATTAGTCAATAAAATGTTAAATATGTTTTCATTTGCTTAAAACGAAAACGTTACTGAAGAACATGATTGGTTTAATAGTTATAAATATTAATACCTAATTTTTAAGTACTGAATTTGACATATTTTACATTATCAGCACAAACTTGAATTTTTTTATTTTTTTTTATATATTTAGCAATAATAAAACATACTTAAATATAGAGATTTTCAAATCAATTATCATTTACTAGAAAAAACAAAATACAAAGTAAAAAAACTAATATAGCATTTTTAAATATTAAAAAATATATAAATTAAAACATTAAATTCAAACATAATAATTAATAAGTAACAATATTTAAATTTTAAATAAATGTAGAAAATGTTATAAACAATGTTATTAATAATATGTTCATCATAAATACTTTACTTAAACACTGAGTATAAAATGTACAAGGAAATGTATTCTATAGCTTATAGATTATTAAATTTGATCATTAAATGTTTGTACTCTTATCTATGTTTCAATAAAATACAATACCATAATCACAAGTACAAAATAGTTTATTATAAACTTATGAAAGTAAGATAAAAACTTTAAAATGAATATAAAAGATAAAATTAAAAGTATTTAATAATAAAATTATAATGCCAAAATTATTTACTAGTTATATTTTGTTTTACTTATGTACTGATTTTATCATAAGTATATGTTTCAAACTTTAAAATTAAGTTTTTTTTACATAATATAACTAAAATAAGTGTATCTGTAAGAATTAATAGTGTCACAATAATCTTGATCATTGGCATAATATAAAAAATTTGAAGGGTAACCTATAGATTATGTAATTATAAAAATTATGATATTTTAGTGAAGTACGATATAGCATTTAATACAAAATAAAACATTTTGAGTTTGAATGTATGTAATAGCAATTTTAATTTCTTCATAAATAGATAAGCATGTATTGAAAAACGATTAACTATTCAAAAATTATAGCACTTTGAATTCAGCTTTCATGTATTGGTTCAGGATTAATGATTACTTGAATTACGTAACTTGGAAGAACTCTAGCTTCATCTATGTGTAATTTATCACCCAACAGCTTACCACCAAAAAACCACCTTTGATGTTGAGGATCGATTCCTTGTTTAGCCTGATAAAAAAAAATGTAGATATATTATTCAATTATTTTACTAATGAAATTTTCTTAAAATCAATTTAATACCTATTAAATTAATTTTATGATAAAATAGGACTAAACAAGAGGTAAAATAGTTTATCACTACCAAAATGATGTACAATATAATGTAGGACTAGTTTCTTTAATGGCAGGGTTAGTTTTATAAAGGGAAAGGGAGCTAGACTCCCTAGATTTTGAGTGGAATTGAATTAATAAATTACTAATATATGAGTAATTGTTTATGTAAATATATTATAAGATAATAGGGATCCTTTTAGAAAAATTCTAAAAACCATCACTGTTCGCTAATAAGAAACCATAAGTCAAAGGTTAACACTCACTTGTAATACAGTCAATACTTAATTTAGGTATATTACTATATTATCAGTATAAGTTAAAAATGTTTTTAATTTAATATTTTAGTTTTGAGAAAATTTTAAGAATACTAAATTATATTTACATTATAATAAAATTTAAGGAGATTCAAGTTATCATTAATTCAATATTGGTTCAAATTTGTAATTATGTATTTTATTATTTGCTGTACTATTAAGTGGTTCTTTACAACTTAAAACAAAATTACTGCCAAAAGTTGTACTCAAAATTTAGTTATGTGTGCTAGTTTAAATTTATTTTATTTTTGTGTATATGATTTGGCCAGAAGGATTTCTCCAATATATATACATAATATAATATGTATCTCCAATATAAAGTTATAACTTTTCTCATCAGAAATTTGTCTATTTGATGCATTGAGGTATTTTATTCAATTTTTAACTGTTTTACCTTTTGTAGTTGAATTTTAAACAATTCTTTTTTAGCACTATCATAAGTTTTATATAATTTTTTATGTCATTTTACAAAATTTTGACCAGATGGAATGCTCTAATATATACAAATAACAAAGCTGTAACTTTTTTCTAGTAGATGCAGTGAGATGATCATAATTTGAATTTTTAAATAATTTTTCGAATAATTGAGAAAAACTGCATACAATTGACAACAATTGGGCTATGATATTAGTTATTTTAGTTGACAAAGACACGCATCAAAACATTGAGTAGGTAGTTAATACCATAATACAAAATATTGATACCCTTTTGTTTTTATACTAAAAAAAATATGAACCAAAGATATATTACCATGTACTTGGACTTGAATATTTTAATACATTACAATATTTATAAACATTTTAATAATAATATACAAATATTTAATTTTAAAATAACATTTTATTTTAACCAAAATTTAAATTACTTACTTGCAATTTCTTTTTAGCTTGTGCTATTGTATCTCTTGTCATTAATGGCATTTTAATGTCCTGACAGTTGGATGAGAGACGAAGTTTTAACATTATTTCTGAACCTTCGTCTGAGGATTCTATACAATCAAAATATTAAAATTATTAGAAAAGTAGAAAAGTAATAATAATACACAGATTTGTATTGAATTATATACTTCACACAATAATTTATGTTTAGTTAAAAACAATTTTTATTATTAAAATATTTAATATTCATTATATATTTACCGGTTTGTTCAACTGGAGAATCTCTGCCGCTGCCTTCTTTTACTATATTTATAGGATAAGAAAGACAGTATACAGGAACCTGATATCGAGTTCCTAATTCATCATAGCACTCAGTAAGAAATCCTTTAAACAAATCAAAATTGTATGATTTATTATAACAATTAATAACAATACCTCATAACATATCATTAAAGAACAAATTTATATACATAAAAATGCTTCTATAATTGAAAATGTTTTTTTTTTTATGAGATTTCAGCAACTGAGAAATTTTATTCCAACAATAATCCCACCAAAAAAGTCAAACAGCTGGATTCAAACAGGCATTTAGATAAAGCCGGTTTCCCTGCTTGGACAACACGTTTCCCAGACATTTTATGTTATAACTTATTACTATGGAAAATGCTATTAATAATTATACCATGTATTATAATTTACGCAACCTTACCAATAACATTCTTAATCTTTAACAATAATATTCCAGTCTATGAAAATCTAACATACAACTAAAAAATACTAAGATTTTAACAGTCATAAAATTAATATTCTTGTCCCAGAACTAGAAGATTAGTACAAAAATATGCAAATATTTTAAATAATAATAAAAAAAAAAAGATGAAATGTTTACAAAATACTAATGAAGTAAAATAAATTTGGTATTACTCGTAATTTAATAAAAAAACATTTCAATCATGTAAATTCTTAGACGGTTTAAAATAATTTATTCTAAGAAATAAATACATTTACAAATGAATCCACATCATACTTGGTATTTATTGTATGCGATATAAAATACAATCAAAAATGTATTTACCATTAGGAACTGAAATGTTAGCGCCATCCAGTATAGCTTGTGCTAATTGAAAATCAGTCGATTCAGCAGCTGCAGTAGCTGCCCTTAATGCATCCCATATTTCTTTACGTCCTTCAAATGCTGGGGCTGTATCCCAAAACTCATCACGTTTACTTCGTAACTGACCTTCAGTTAAGGGAACATCAGATTTCCAGCGGATTGTTTCATGACACAATGGATGATTTTTTCTATTAGTGCCTTTAGAAAAGTACAATTAATTTAAATTAAAAATATTTATAATCACAAGATATATTTAATAACAAAAAATGGTTAGTTAGTAATTTGTACATAATTAAATAGATAGGTATGGAAAATTGGATGACTGATCTATCCAATAATTATCTCAGAGTTCTCTTTTAAAAAATAGGCATCCAAAATTAAAATAATAATATACATTTACACAATTTTTCAATATGGAATCAGTCATTGAAAACCATTTAAAGCAATGAAAAAAATACAAGTTTACTAAAAATACTTGTAATACACAATTGTATAATAATTAATAATACAATTTAAACAGAATATGAAAACAATAATTTTATATTTTCAAATTACTTTTGTTATTCTTTTTATCTTTAGTGTATACCTAATGCATATAAAAGCATACATAATATAACTTGTATATTAATCTGTGTTTATAATATTTATTTACACCATCAACTAGGATTTGATAATACAATATGTATTATATTATTATTAATTTGGCAACCCATTTAATTCATAATCTTAAGTGTTAATGAAGCTAAATATTAATTGTATACTATAAATTATAATACATGTTCATGATTAATTTTCTATGCGGTTAACATATTATTTAAATTGAATTTCAATTATATTAATAGGTAATTATTAAATGATAAATAATAAAGTGTAGTGAGATATTGCAAAATACCAAACGACGATATGGGCAGATAATTAAATAATTTACCAGAACTTGGGCGAGATCCATTGTCCGAGGACGCATTCCTTCCCCTGCGATTTCTTTGTAAACCTAAACAGCCTCCCATATTGTTAGAACAATCCTTGGATTCATGGCAGCCTTACATTTAAATTGAGCTAACTGGCGCCTTTAAAATTAGGAGATATGTTAAACTAATGAAATAATTTTAAAAAAGTTCACTGTTAAAAGTATAAATCACACGCAAAATAGTAATAGTAGTAATAATAAAGTAAAAAATGGTAATAGCTAACAATAAATGTGTAGAAAATGAAAAAACAAATAATTATCAATCCCTGATAAAAACTACTTTCATCATGGAAATTATATCTTTTATTTACTCCATGAATATTATGTGATATATTATTATGAAAATAATATAATCCAATCACAATAATAGGGGAAATCACTTATCACGTTTCAGTTATCAGCACGGTTATCAGTGTCCCATTTTTTATCACGTGTACTATGTATGATTGTACTATCACAGAATGTGGGCTGTGCCGCGGCCGTGGTACTATAGTGATTAAATGATTTACTATGATGTCCAATGCTCTGCCCGGGCACGGCTGTAACGTGCATTTAGGAATGTTGTCACATATTTGTTAATTTTTAAAAATCTAAAACTATTTTTACTATATTAGTTCTCATTAAATATTTTATTCGAAAAATCTCAAAATGTTGGGTGAAAATGGTAACTTTTCTGATGTTATTGATGGTGGAAATGATGCAGATACTATTTGTGAAATAGTCAGTAAAGGTAATGTAAATGTAGTTATTGGTTTTAAAAATCTGTGTTATTCTCTCTTACTACATACATTTTATCATCATTATAATAGTTTACATTTTAATTAATATTTATTATTTTAAATACAATTGATTTTTAGCAATATTAAATAGAGAAATGACATTTCTCCAATTTGTTGAGTCTCTAGAAGAAAAATTAACATCCACAGATAAAGATATTCGCTTAAATGGAATTAAAAGTTTTGTAACCATTGTCAAAAAATTGCCTTTGGATTTTTTTTCATCTGAAGAGTTGGATTATATAAATCAGTTCTTATGCGATCGTTTCATCGACCATCATTCATTTATACCATCAGTTTTAAGTGGAATTGAGTATACTGTAAGTTATGGAGTATTTATAAATATAAATAATAACACAATTCAAATGAAACTATATGTTAATTTTTATCATAATAAATTTAGGTGCAAATGAAAAATATTACTAAAGAAATGGTTGTACGATATTTTAATACGATTATACCTCATTTTCATTGTCAATCACAACTTCAAAATGATCGATATACATTTTATTGTATTTTACATCAAATTTTTTTGAATCGACTGGAAGGTAATATATAAATATATATATATATATATTATATTTACTAGTTGCATTGGTTATTAGTAGGCTTAAGGACTTCTAGCTTTTGTATATTTTATGTTAAAAATTAATAATTAGCAGTTTGACTGAAGTAAGCATGTATGGAATATAAATCCTAAATTTTAGTTTGCATTTACTCGCATAGTTGTATAGCTTAACCATTTTAAATGTTAAAGCATATTTTAGCTGAATGTAGCTTGTCAATTTAAATGCTTCAAAAAAAAACACACATCATTATCATTGTAAAACCAATAGATTCCATCACTCTATTCAGAATCTAAAATAATAATAAATAATATATTTGTCAATTTTTCAGTAATAAAATGTTAATAGTATATTTTAGTGCATACTTGATTCTTGTTTAATATATAGTTCCATATTTTTTAGAACTAGAAGTTCCTAAGCCTAATTATAAGTATAGTTTGATTTGCAATTTGTCCTGGTTTGACTGACAGTCCCAGATTCCAGTTAGTAGAGGCTGAAAGAAAATAACATGTAAACCTGTATTATTTAGTAATAAAACAATAATATTTTGTATATACTTGTATACTGTATCATTATATATTTATTTCATTATCTGGACATGATTTTGGTAGCTAAAAAGGCAACTTTGGTTACTACTCTGTTTAAGCTTTAATTCTAATGTTTTGATGTATTATCTTATTAATTTATATATATATATATATATATATGTATTTTATATTAACTATAAGTATGACTATTAGTTACCAATTGATTTAGAGTTAGTACAATTGTATTAAATTGATTTAGTTTTTACTTTTCAGTAAAGTATATTTTAAATATTTACTTGTTTATTAGATAACTTATTTTTATTTGGAAAATCTAAATGAAATCAATTTATATTAAATATAGAATCCTAATTTTAAATTCTGAATGAAATAGGAATGTATTGGTTTTACCATGATGTGGTAAATTTTTTTGTAGCAGTATACATGATTTTACCAGAATAATTGTAACTTTCTGATCATCACAATCATGGGGAGTTTTTGATAAGAAATGACGCCTTGTTTGTACTTTAAAGGAGTGGGTCATATTTTAAACCTCTTAACTGTTATCTGAATAATTAAAAAAAAAAAATTAGATAAAATGGAAAAAAAATTATTAAAAATTGGTTCTACTTTTGTATCAATTATCTTTAGAAATATAAATTGATCCACCCGGTATCCTTCAATAAGATTTTTTTTTTTGAGAATTATGGTATATTAGTTTCAAGACTGATATCTATAACCCACCTGTCTTTAGAGCTTTTCTCATTTTTTTTTTAGACTTTTTAGTACTTTCATATTAGTATATGATGGTATATACTTAATTCCAATGTATTAAATCAAAATTGTATGAATAATATATAATTAAAATTATAACGCCTATAAAATGTTATAATTAACAAATATCATAAATAAAAAAAAGGTGAGTTACTGGGATGGCTGTCTTTTTAAAATTTAACCCTATGCACAATTGGTTTCAAAAAACGGCTGAGTGAAAGAACTTAGCTGGATCAGTTTATATTTATAAACATGAATGAATATAATAGAAATTGAATTAGATAGAATGTTATATATCATATTAGTTGTATATGGGTTGTATATTATATTAGAGTAATCTTTCTGATCAAAATCATGTATACACACAAAAATAAAAAATAAACATCATGTTAAATTCAAGACATTCTTCGTTTCACTCAATCTAAAATCTAAAATAAATAAATAAATATTCACAAACCATTCTTCTAGATGTACGTTTTATGGGACCTGATTTTTTGTATTGCGTGATTTCTTCAATGGATGGTGAACGAGATCCCAACAATTTAATACTACTTTTTAGAATTCTACCTCAGTTTTTAAGAAATTATCCATTAGGCCATTTAACTGAAGAAACATTTGATGTGATTGCGTGCTATTTTCCTATAGACTTTTATGAAGTATAATATCAGTTTTAATCAAATATTTCTAATTTTATTTATAAATGAAAACCAATTTTTCAATTTTATGTTACAGACTAAAGAAAGTAAAATAACTAGAAATGAATTAGCTTCAAGTTTGGCCAGATGTCTTACATGTATAGAAGAGTTTTCGAATTTTTGTATTCCTTTGGCTTTACAAAAATTAGAATCTAGCTTAAAAATAGCAAAATTAGATTCATTATATTTATTGGTAAATGAAGACACGATTTTCTATAATTTATTTAAGCCTATACTTAAATTTATTTATTTTTACTGAAATTACTGGTTCAGTCAGAATAGATTTTGAAAGTTTAACTTGTGTTTAATTTACAGAATATATTTTATAGTTGTGATACAATTATAAAATTTTTAATAAATTTAGAAATATTTTTATTTTGTATAGCAATTATAAACTGTAATGATCTCTGATAAATATTCAAAAAAGTCAATATGTATGCACTTGGTTTAAGTTAATCTACTTTGCAGTGATGAAGGTATATTATGATATCAGCACATAAATCTTTATTATTGTTTAAACAATATTCAAGTATAAATTAGTCCAATTATATAAAGTCTTTAATAATAAAATACTTGTAACATACTCATAATTTCTAAATCCTTCCAAGTATTTTTGATAAGCTTTAATTTTTTCTGAGGTGCTAATGTTGTAAAAACATAGTTTTTAGTTTGATCAACAAATAAAATATATTAATTTATTGAAACAAAAATATTAAATCCTTATATGTTTGCTAAATAAGTTTGTTATTTGTTTACTTAAAATTTTTTCATCTTTTCTCTATTTTGATAGCCTTAAATATTACTCAATTTACTTTTAAAAATCAGATATTTTAATGACCAAGAACATAATATATTAGATCAAGAATCATATTCTACATATATTTGTGTTGGCTTTGTCTTAATAGGCTTATTAGACTTATTCTGTATGAAAAATGTATTAAATTAATTTTGTATTAATGGTAGAAACTTTGTTGTGAATACTTCGACCCGATCAAAATCAAATCTCACATTGAAGATATATGGCGTATTTTAAAAATGTTAATTATGGCTGATACTGAAGATTCAACAGATGAAATTAGAGAAGCTGCTATTGGTGTTTTGACTGCCTTATTGTATTCTCTAGCCATTATTAAAGAAGATGATAAACAAGAACAGCTTTCATCATTTTTAGAAATTATTCTTAAAAGTTTGTACTCTTTAACTCTTTTTAATTAATTTAAAAACATAACTTTTCATTCTTACTTTTTCAGGTTCTACTAGATTTCTAGTAGATACTCAAGCCACTTTATTCATACCCTCAATTAAACTTCTTTGTAGTGTTGGAAAAACTTCCAAATATGCTTGTTTTAAGATAGCAAATAAAGTAAATTTATTAAATAATTACTTTTAAAGACCAAACAATAAAGTTTGTTTTTATTATAATAGGTGTTCTTAATGTTACTTGACAAAAGTGATGTATCTCAATCAGAAATTACTAGAATTATTGAAGCTATGGCATTAATTACAAATATGTGTCTACAAATGTCAATTGATTTATCATGTAAGTTACCAGTTATGTAAAGCTGCAATTTCATTAATTATTTAAACATTCAGGATTTATTAAATGATTTTATTCTTAGGTATTCCAGGTCTAGATAAAAGATGGGAAGAAATATGTAGTTATTTTTTGCTATATGCCCAGAATGAATTACTTGATGTTAAAATAGCTGCTTTGAAAGCATTAAAAATTTCAACTAGATTATTAACAAAATCCCAACGCCAAAATTATTACTGCATTATAAACACGTTAATAAAATCTGATACAACAGATTTAATTAGAAATGAAACATTAAATTGTTTGAAAGAGGCAGCAAAATATTATAATGAAGAAGTCAACTCAGAAATCATAAATTCTAATATATATAATTTGAATCGTAAGTAATACGATTTATATGATTATAAATCTAATTTATATGATAAAATTTTTTTTAAAAATGATTCATATAAATACAGTAATACTTGTTTAATTAGCATTAATACATATTTTATTATTATATTTAAGAGTCTAATGATATTTCGATGAAATTTAAATGGTTAAATGCATTATGTTCTTTGGGAAATGAAGAATATTTTTTCAAATTAATCAATGATAGAATGTGTGCATATTTATGTAAAAATCAAGAAGAAACCCAGATGACTTTAAACTGCTTAAGGTGAATTGCTAAATAATCAAATGTATATTTTTTTTGAGATTTATACTAGTTTTTATATTCTAGAAATCTTATTAGAAACATTGAGAATACTAAATTGTTGCATCATTTTGCATTAAATAACGGACTTTTAAATTTCCTTTTTACATCTTGGATAAATGGTATAAAGAACTGTAGTGATTTTGAAATTTTTCGAAATGAAATTATTTTGAATGATGTTGCATTTGTTATCAACTCTATTATGAAAATAATCAATAACAGGTATCTTTTATTGTTTTTGTAATTTATTTCTTAAGATTTTTACTTATTAATAACTTTTATATATTATCATTGATTATAAATACTTATTTCTATATAATATATTATTTATAATCAATGATATTATAAATATATATTTTTATATTTTTATCTTATAAATAAAATTTTCTCATCATACACTACATAAAAAATAGGCAAGATAGAACAACCTATATTATAAATTATTTTTAAAAAATTGAAATCAATCTACTATTAGTTTCTTAAAACAATTAACAACAAAGAAAGAAGGGTTTATTAGCCAAAAGATTTATTGTATTGCTATTATACAGGAATTAAATTTATAAAGTTTGTAATTATTTTGTTTTATTTTCTAAAACAGACAATATATTATATCATGGGTAACAACATGAATATGTTTGCGAGTTTTATGGATAAATACAAATATATCGAGATCTAAAATGTTTATATTTTATCATTTTAGATTCTTAGTGATGAATGTATTGATTTTACAAAAATGTGTTTTTTTTTTTTTTTTGTGTATGTGTCTGGCGACACATTTTAGAATAATAAAAATGATTGATTTCCTTTTATGGCAACTTTTCTGAAATGAAAGTGAGTGTCGATGGTACTTGTGCAAGTCAAAAATCAAACTTTTTCAATACTTTTCTAAAGTGTCAGGAAAAACCAAATAAGTGGTACCAAGAAACTAGAATTTGTACGTGAAACCACATTTTAACAAAATAATTTTTTTTTTGAATGCTCTAACTCAAAAATAAAAAACCGCAGATACTTAAAATATTCACCAAATTTTTATACTTACGTTTTCCATACATGGTTGTTTTCGAATTGTTTTGACTGTTTTATTAAGCTTAGTTCATGACAATTAAAGTTTTCGGTTTTTCTACGTAGGTTTTTTGAAATATTGGTAAAAATATTTGGCTGTCCAAAAAATCTTGAAATTTGTTTAATAGAAATTTTTTTATTATATACCCTTAAAAATTAAATTTTTATGAAATATGTCAAAATCGCCAGAATTTGTACATTTTTTTGTGGTTGAAAATTCATAAAATTTTTAGTATTTATACTTAAGGTTCAAAATTCAAAAACAAGGTTACCTAAAAGTTTTTTTTCAAATAATTATAAAAAAATGTCTCTCGGACTTTCAGGAAAATTTTTTATGATCGCCTAAAATTTAAATTTGTACAAAATTGCCTTAAAAAAACGATTTATCCTCAATCAATTTTAAATATTTGTTATTATTCAAAAACTATAAGTCATAGAAACTTGAAACTTTTACCAGTTGTTTAGATTGACATTTTCTTTAAGTAATTTTTTTTTGCTAAGTATACTTAGAATTCAGATTTAACAAATTCATTATAATTACTTATCCTATGAATGAGGTGCGCTCCACTCCTACTGTACAGCAGAGTGGATCCACGTCCGGTTCTTTTTACAATTTAATCTAAGTATTAAGTTATAAAGATAGCTTATAATCCATAAACATATTAAATCAAATATTTTATTTTGATTGTTTACCAAAAAAAATTCATTATAATTTTAAGTACATTTTGATGTTTGTTAATAAGATGTAAGCCATAAGTTGGTCATCCCTGCATTATATCAATTCATGTATTCAAAAAATATTTTACAATATGGATGGCTTCTTTCTGCGTTTAACACTGATTTATTATAATATATCGTTCTGTTGTATCTTCTCTAATTATAATTTTGACTTATATTATTATTAAATTTATATGTATATTTTTTTTTTTTTTTTGGTTTTCTATACTCACATAGTCACATATCATACTATACACTTATATCTATACTTCTACCTTTGAATTGAACAACTTAAGTAATAAATATTTAGTCTGTATAATTGTATATCATAAATTGTACCTATGTTATATGACTCAGTGAGGCCCAGTTTTTTTTTCAAGAAATTAATAAATAATAATAATAATTTTGATTAGTCAACTTTTAAAATTTACCTCAAAACATGTTTAAGTTTTTATAATCATATATGCAATATCATTGTTTATGATTTTAATATCATACTATATTTTTATAAAGTCGTAACTAGTATAATATTTATTATAAGGCAAGTCAAGTAATTTACTTATTATGTTTGTAATATTAATTACTTTTATGTTTATTTTTAGTGAACAACTTCAATTAGTTAATCAGTTTATCCAATATTTCAATGATATTGTAGAAACAAAACTATATTACCAATCACTTTCTGATGTTGAAAAAGACAAATATTCATATATGGTAATTTATAAATTATTTAGTTCATAGTATAGGATTTTTATTAATTAGTTATATAAATTGGGTATAAAATTAAATATTTCTTAATAAATATTATATTTTGCTTATCAATAGTTATTTTGTTAGCTAGCTAAAATAGTGTGAAAATTCAAATATTCTAAGCTAATATACTTAAGTTCTTGTAGGACCAGCATTATATAGATTCTTCATTATTTATTCATTAGGAAAACATGCCTTACATAATAATTGAATGTAGTGATTTTCCTAAATAGACATATTACTTCAGACATTTAAACTTTTGAACAGTTTACTTTGGAATACAACCATTAATATTACAAACAATATTCACATTAATACTAAATAGTATAATCAATCATTATATCCATGTCCACTTGTAAATATTTATATAGTATGTAGTTAATTTACTTAGTATTATAAATTTTAATTACTCTCAACAATTGAATAATAATAAATAATTTTAAAATGTTAATATTTAATAATCTTTCTTTCTCTGAATATAAAATTACAATAAGCTATATTTTTATATTTTTGGTATTGTTGAAACATTGGTGTTTTATTTTTATGATTTTATATTCTTACAGGTTATTTTATTAGAAAGTATTTTAAATTCAGTAAATCGGGATGTCACTATCAATAATAATGTGACTATAGTAATAGAGAATTGTATTGAATTGTCTACATATTCAAATATTTTAATATGTAATTTATCTGCTTCACGATTGGCTGCCACATTAATAAACAAATATTTTGAAGGTATATTGATTGGGTATATATATAAATTTATATAATCATTTTGCTTTTATAATTTTTAATTTATAGATGATGAATATGATATTATACTTGATCAATTGAAATTGCACTTAGAAAGTAATTTAAATTTAACAAATGTAAGTAAGCAAAATGTTATCAATCAAATTTCATGGATCACTAAGTCATTATCACTTAAAGGACACAGAAAAATGTTTGAATGGATTGATTGGGTAATTAAAAATTATGCATGCATTTGATCATTAATTTTTAAAATGTAACTTTTAGTCGTTAGATTTACTAGCAGACCCTTCTTATGGCAAAATGATGACGCAGTGTTTTAAAATGTTAACTCATGCAGATGATGGGTATCTAAATAAAGAATGTTTTTGTTCGGTCAAGTAAATATACCAGATTAAATTTAATAATTATTATTTATTATATTCCCATTAAATATACATTTTAATAATAATATTTCGTTATAATTTAGGTTATTATATAGGCAAAGAATATTTTGCTATGTTATTGAACCACTGGTATCCAGTTATAATACATTTTCTGAACCAATTAAAGAAAATTTTCTCATAAGTATTTTATATCAAATGGATGGTAATAATTATGTGACACTTTCACCATATTTTTCCAAGGTAATGATCAGTTGTCTTCATCCATATTTATAATTTATATACAATTAATACACTATATATATATATATACATTAATTACACTTTTATTTGTTATTATTAATTTAAAATTTATTTCTTATTGATTATTTGATATATTATCAATAATAGATTTGAACTATTAATTATACGTATTGCTATTAACATAAGCGTGTACAGACTTATGCTATACCAGATCCGACCTGTCACCCTACTCAAAAAAAAAATTTTAATTAAAATATTATTTTCATTTTTAAAGTATTATATCATATATTTAATGTATTTAATTTATGTTAGTTTTCATTTTCCAGCTATTGGAACTTATTAATCAATGCGAATCTTATATTTTAATAAGTATTAAAGAGATCTGGTTTAAATTATTTTAATACACAATATAGAGAATTTGCTGACATGAATGTTTGAATTGAAATCTCAATATAAAAATAGCTATAACCTAACAAGTCATACCTGTGCGTACACCTATGGATATTAATTATTAATCTATTAAATAAGAAAATTTAAAACATTATTAATCAAAGTCTGTATTATAATTGTTGAGCTAAATAGTTTATACTACAGCTCTTAAATGAAAAAAAAAAATATATATAAATAAAAAAAAGCAAGAAGTTTAAAATAATACCCAATTAATTTGATAATTCACAAATAGAATTCTCAGCTGTAATACTATAATTTTTGAAAATATTAACAAATTAATTTATAAATATAATACTTTCAACTGAATGAGTTTATTTTAAGAAACAATAATACTTCCAAATGAAAATCATGATAACATTTTTAAATAAAACCATAAAACTCAATAATATATTAGTATATACATATTATTTTAAATTTTAATATTGAACTAAAATTTAATCACAATTTATTCAAAATAAAACTTAGTAATAATTTTATAAGTCAAAAAAAATTTTTATTTGTTAAAGAGCTATTCAATAACTATAAAATTAACTAGTAAATATATTGTCCTATAAACTAGTTAAATTACATCCATATTAAAATTCAACAACGCCATGTCTAAATTATTTCCAAATAAAGTCGATAATTAGACATAGATCACTCTAGTAAAAACTTAGAAAAACTGAATATAGTTTTTAAAACACTTTGTTTCAGATATTACCAGTTCTACTTCAACTTTTATCTCCAGAACAGATTTATGTTTTACAGTCATTACAAACTTTCCGTAACCTTTTAGAATCAAAGACCCCAGTTCTAGAAGATCATTTACAGTCATTTATACCAAAACTACTTAATCTATCTCAAAACTCAAAGTATATGGACATAAGAATAGTTGCTTTACAATGTCTATACAACTGCTGTGATTATTCTTTAATCAAACTTTTACCGTTAAAAAAACAAGTAATTAACCACCAATTAACTAATTATTTTATTACATTTTATAACAATTATTATTGTTTTAGGTTATTTATGAACTAGGAAAATGTTTAGATGACAAAAAAAGATTAGTCCGTAAAGAAGTTGTCAGAACAAAATCTAAATGGCTGTCAATTGATGTAATAAAAGATGATGAATAACTATAAACAATTTAAAGAAATGTATTTTTTAACTCAATGTGTAAACGTAATTTGTAGGTTTTTATTGTAAATCAAATATAAGATATAAGTAATTATTATTAAATATTGTATAAAGACTTATATTATTCAATTCATTTTTTGATACTTAAGTTTATAAATCATTTTTTTTTTAAGTATTAGTTAATAATTTCAATTAATTGCAGTTTTGAAAAATAGTACAAAAAAAAATTAAGTGATCTTCATTTTACACCTCCATTATTTGATTAAAAAGCTGAAAAACATACAAAAATGACTTATTTATGTATTATATTGTTTACATATTTAGTAATTACCTGTAAGGATATCCATGTGCTTTTGATTTGAATATAGAGAGGATAACACTAAATAAAAACACTACTAATGCTAAACCACCAACAGTCATAATTTTACGTGTCTTTGAATCAGTTTTCTTTGTGTAAGAATCAGTCATTAACACAGCTCCAAATACCAGTATTGTATCTACAGCAACATTAAGGTATATTTCAATGTATCCTAATATTTTTATACTACCATTTTCAAATTTCTTAAGAAATGTTAAATGGGTATATAACAACTGCAAATTATGAGGAAACAAGTACTATGAAAATTAGTTTCATAATTTATCATTAAAGTTTGGTCTAACTGAAAAAAAGGATACTCAATATGATTATGATGTAGGTTTCAACAATAAACTGTCCCTGAGAAGAATTGTGTATGTATGTAATACTTCCTTGTTGATTACGATGCATCAGTGGTGGTCCTCTAATATGATTCCACATTTGTCCAGATATCATAGTCAAACAGAATATCTACAAGACAACGTTTTAATATATAAATTATTATTTAGTACTCATACATTACAGTAATAAACTTACCACAGCACCAATACCCCACAGATTTTTGTTGAAAAACATTTCCATATTATTTCGTCTGACATACAAAAATGATGAACATATTGCAAATAAGATGGATAAAGCCAATGTAGTTGAATAATTAGGTGGACGGAATATTCTTATCTAAAATAAAAATTATTGAAATTCAAAAATTAATGAATTTATTCTACATGAGTAAGTTTACATTAATTAATATGATATACCAAATAAAAATAGTTTTATGTTATGTACATACATATTTTTTTTTTATTAATTGATTAAATAATTAAAAATTTACAAGTTAATTAAAAGTAATTTTCTTCGTATATATACATTACATATTTTACTTGTCATATAAGCCATTAATTTGTTATTATAAAATTTTTACACGTAAATAAAAAATGTAATTTTTTATAACATAATTTATTAATATATAAAAGAGTAAACTTACTTGTACTTCTGTTCTTTCTTGTATCCATTTTGCAATCATTTCTGATGCAAATCCTACTCTTTGTATATCCATAGTATCTAAAGGTTTTGGTTTACCTTTTGCAGGAAAATGCATAAATACTGGAGCAGTATTAATTCTCAACTAAAAAATTGTTTGTTACTGAATGATTATATCAAAGAAACATTATTTACTATACTAACCATTTGAAAAATATCTGATCCCTCGTCAAAATCAACAATTCCAAAGTATAAGGGACTTTCAGTTAATCTATGAGAATAACGATATGAGTTTGCTACAATCATAAATTCATCACTTGCATGCCTATAAATATAAATTCATTAACGATATTTTGAATATATTTATTATTAACTTCTAAATTATAGTATTAAAATATTTTATTTTTTTATATGTAATGAAAAATCAAGGAGGATATTTTTATGTGAACAGTTATTTCATGTTCAAAATTAACTTAACCAATAAGTAGAAGAGATCAAGGACAATCCCTTCCCTTAAAAGGAAACCACCAGGGGATCAAACCTTATGTTTTGACAGCCGCTTAATCCTATTCAGCCATAACGCCCTCATGATAAAATGTTTAATATATCATAATTCATATTCATAGTATTAAATATCTATAGAATTATAATTAAAAATTAAAAATTACCCGCATATTGAACACTGCCTGTGAGATGCCATTGCTGTGAACATTATTATAACTGAATAGTTTCTCGGAGGAGATTTCACAAATTCCTTAAATTTTGGACCATTGAATTTAACCACAAATTTCTTTTGAAATAAATCATTTAACTGTTGTACTTTTTGGTCAAGACTCTAAAACATAAATAATTAACTATCAATACAAGTGAAAATAGAGGTTTAAGTTTAATCAAATGCAACTGTTATTTTTCATTTGCTTATAAGACAATAAATTATTCAGTTCATAAAATGTAGTAGAAGATAATTCATCAGAAAAACAACAATGAGGAAACACATTTTTAGTGTAGTTAATGAATAATAAAATAAGATCTAATAACATTTATATGATATATCTATGATTTATCCATGTCTTCATCAAGTTGCATCCTGGTAATTGATGATATCCTAAAACAATCAAACTTTTGAGATGGTAGTAAAGTTATATTAATGAATGATATATTAATAACATTAACAACCTAATCAGCTAGATGATCAACCTTAATATACATAAAAATACATGTTCTCCCCAGTGAGCACCACAAATAAACAATAATTTGTTTGTACATAATTAATAATGATATTGCTACATAAACATTAAACAATTTGGTTATAAAGAAAGTTAAGTTTTACCTTAGGGCGCTCTTCACGAACGCTTTCAACAAGAGAATTGAAAATAACAAAAGTACACAAAATAATCGATATTAAATGCATTTTAATGTATGAAAAAGTATTTAGATTAACACAAGCACATGGTAATAATAAATCACTGTTATGTTATAATTTTATAAAGTTTTAATAATATTTATAAAATGTACAAAACGTAATAATATGTATTATGTATAATTAACAAACGATTGATTAATCCATTACCGGCATTAACGTAAAATGTAATGACGTTGACTAATGCCAAGATTTATAGATAATAATTATAATATTATATGATAATTTATTATTTATGTACCACGAATTAAGATATATCTTAAATCGTGGTATATACCTTAGCTGTGTATACAATTTGGTCTAATCTAATCACAGATGATAATAATATTATATCACAGAATAATATATCGAATGGAGCAACCTTTTGTTCGGTGTTCCTCAATAGTCTATATTTTTGTTCCAAATAACTTAAGTGAATAACAACAAAATATTTTGTCATGAGAATTTTCAAGAAACTGGTATTATTTTTTGTCCCGACCGGGACTTATCGAATTACGGGACAGCGTGCTTGAAACCGATAGTGTCCCGGCTTAATCGGGACGAATGGCAGCTCTAGACAGTAATTATATTCTCAGGTACGATAGCAGGCGACAATCTGAGCTAAAATGGCTCATAATAAATAGGTACTACATCGAAATAAACACAGAATGGCTCAATGACACGGAAGATAATCTATTTGAAATAAAACACTATTGAACCCAGGTCTAAGTTCTATAAGTACAGTCATCGAATTGAAGAATGAAATCGAAAGGAAGTGATATTTTTCAACTGACTGTATGAATGGTCACACCATATTTTCTCACAGATACTTTATGGGAATGATGAAACCTACATTATGCCCACATGTAATACAATCAACTCCACCATAAGCATATGATCATCCCTGTATAAAGTTCACCAAAGCCCGAGAAGAATTTAACATTCTAAACAATCAAAGCAATTTGGAACAATGTCCAGTACTACATATTTTTCCTACCTTAAAAAATATAGAAATGTTTTAATACATATGATGTAAAACAAAATAACTAATGCTATAGAAATAAATTAAAAAATACAAATAATAAACTGTCAACGCTGATTAGTAAAAAGTTAAGAAAACTGCTTTAAGATTGATATATAATATTGTGATATGAGATAGAATCTAAGTAAAAGGTCGAATGTGTAACATTTTATTTGTGTAATAATAATTAATTAGGAATAACGTAAATCCTTATTTATGATGAATACTTTTTTTCCATTAACTGCATTGAATTTCTTTATTCAATTATTTTTTTAGAAATTTAAAATCTACCCTTTTCTTTTAAAATTTTATAATAAATACAAATTTTAAATGTACAAGACAAAAAATTTAACAGGTATGTATCAGATAATAAAGTCCAATCTTCTGTTTGATTAAGAAAATTGTCTATGACTTCATTATGGTTTATAATGAAGTGTTTTATAATGTCAATCCATTTAACTGTTCTGATATTCTTGACCTGATTCATATTTTGATTCACCGTATCAATGAGAAATTCCGTTCAGCTGTTGCACCTGTAGCTGATAACATGATAAATATTTTTAAGACTATATGAATTCCAAAAAAACAGTCTATTTCACAAGAGCTTCTAAAGGCCATGGAGGTAATTATTCCTCTTACAATTAATAATCATACCAAAGTTCAAACTCGCCAATTAATATAGATTCAAAAATATCTCTAAATATATTTATTTCACAAGCAACTTAGTTTGAACTTTAGGGCTCAAATTCTGAATAGTTATATATGTTAAAATAAATACAATAACGCTGCTGATTTAGATAAGTAAAATGCTTTAGTTACAGTATGCATAATGTTTATCAATATCATGTCAATCTGATATTTTGACTATTGCCTCGAATATAGAAATTAAGTTCTTAAGCATGCTTAATCATATAAAAAATTTTAAAACCATTCATGTTTCCCACAATGAAAAAAGTGATATTTTTTAAAGATTTTCAAAATATAGTTTTATTTTGCTGATTTATTAAACAATAAATATACAAAAACAAAATACAATTTAGAATTTAAATAAAATTTCATTGTAATCTCACTTTATTAATGCAATGTAATATTTTAAATTTATATCAGTTATAATAGTTATATTTAAAATGCATAAATATTTTGACTGGATATTTCAATTATTATGTATAAAATGAAATCACAACCCCAAAAAAACTTTTAAAAAATATAATAATAGTTTTTTAGATTTTTCATAACATGTACCAATACAGATACAATTAATATAATTAGCTAATTTTAAAACAATTATTACAAATTGTTCATTAAGTATTAAATTATTTACAACTATATCTAAACAATAATACTCTAAATATTACAAAATCACAGTATAAATTCTGTTATTTAATTAAGTACAATACAAAAATGGTTGTATACATTTATAATATTTTAGTACATAATTAAAATATACAAATATTATTATTTATTAAAATGTTCCTTTAATATAGTCTATTACTTTACAGCAACGAATTTCAATATTAATTCATTTCACATAAAAAAAAAAAAAAGATTTATCAATAATTCTTTATTTTATTTGATGCATAAAATGGATGTAAGATAAAAAATTTAACTAGAATTAACAATAAATTAGTTTTGTGAACATACTAATAATATTTAGTAATAATAAACAAACTATTTAATTCCAAATAAAAGGTTATAAATAATTTTGTAAAAATGATAAAAATGTAGCATCATAATGCTTTGTAGCATCCAAGCTTCTTAAGCTGTGTCGTTCATTTGGATAGATCTAAAATAGACACAGGATTATAAAATAAATTATATAAATTATCATTGAAAAAAAAACATATTTAAATTAGGATTAAATTATTTATAAAGAGTTTGTTTAACTATAATAACTAGCTAGTGTTTCACTTCAATAAGCTTAAAAAAACCAGTTGCCGAAATAAACCTATAAAAAGCTGGTTTACTTCAAATTTATAATCAAAAGTTTTGACAAGAGATACTTAAGTTTTATCATTTTGATTACCAGTGAAATAATATTTTTTTTTTTGTGTTTGAAAATAAGTGAAGTATCCAAAATAATAGATTAACCAGACTTGACAAATGCAAAATGAATTGAAGGTTATGTCAATGTACATGAAACTTCATAAAGAACTAAATTTGAAAAAACTATTACCAAATGATATCATAAATAATACTAAATTTACCGGTTCAGAGAAATAGGTAAAATTTTTTCTATCATCTTTGACACAATCGCAATGAAAAATGAAAAATATTAAGATAATTGTGCAGTATGTTCAATGCATTTGTATTGTATGTAGCAATGTATTTGTTGAACATATTTTCGGCCACATGAATGATTTGTAGAAAGAAAACAGGAATTTGTTGGATGTTATATAATAAGTTATCAAAAATATATATTTGCTCAAGAGTTTTTTGAAGAAATAAAATATTAAAAAATTATCAAATACTGCAAAAATACTTTTAAATAATTTAATTAATTTTATTATTTGTTATACTTTTTATTTTTGTTATCTACATAAATGTTATTTTCAATGTAAAATAAATATAAATAAAATTTTATAAAAAATTATTGACCTTTTTTTTTTGGTATAATATAATACCCTTGGGCAGATATTTAGCGTATTAAAAGTAAACAAACCTAGACCAGTAATTTATATATATATAAAAAAAACTTGCCTGTAGTTGATATGGTTTTCCATACTTCACAAGTGTATTTATCAATAAACTGGTATGAGAGAAATGGACATTTTCATCAATAAGTCCATGTATAATTAGTAATCTGTTTTCCCTAGATAAAATAAGTCATCATTTTAATTATAAATAAACACTATTATATATTATAAATAAGGAAATTATATAATAATTATAAAACATCAATGAATAAAACTTACTCATCAGGTAATCGGCTCACATAACTTAAAACTGAACCATTCATGTAACCTACAGAATTGTATTGTGGTAAATCCATATACCGTTCTGTATAACCTGTATCATACATTGACCATGATGTTACAGGTGCTCCAGCTATTGCTAGCTGAAATAACCACAATTACTTATAACAGTATTGAAAATTTAATAAATAAGGGAAAACAAACAAAGATTCAATTAAATTTACTTTAAAGATATTTGAATAAGTAGCAAGTCCCATAAGACTAAGATACCCTCCATAAGACCATCCATGAATTGCCAATCGACTCATGTCTATGAACCCAAGATGTTCAGCTAACCACTGAAGAACTTCTATTTGATCTGAAAGTTCTACAGTACCCTTAAATCATAATTATTATTGATTAGTATTTTAACACATCAAAATCATAAGGCACTTACCAATCTTCCTTTTAAATGGCTTTCAAACATTAAGCCTCTATGTCTCGAGCCTCGAGAATCAATTGCAATTACTACATAGCCTTGTGATGCCAACATATGCATTCTTATGTGCCGAGCACCCTAAGATTTTAATTTAATAAGGCATAAAATAAATATAATGTAATCAAAATTATTTAATATATATGTATATTTACCTTAAATGTATTGGTTACAAGTTGAACTTCTGGTCCACCATATACATGAAGAATAGTCGGATATTTTTGACCAGGTACAAAATTATGTGGTTTAAATACCATTGCAAATAATACATCACCAGAACTAATTTGGTGTGTGATTAGAGTAGGGCTTTGAAGAACACTATTTATTTCTGAATTAAAATATAAATTAATTTTAATAATTAATACCTACTTATAATAATAATAATAATAGATGATTTGAAAATATTCACCAGAATTTTCCAATAAGTATCCAACTGATTGTAAATATATTCCATCAACAGACATATTGTTATTTTCTATTCGATATACTTGACAAGATGGAGGTTTTCTTATATTACTATAAACAGCAACACAAATTTCGCAATTCTAAATGTAAAAAATAAGAGAATACAATTTATTAAACATTTTATGTTTGATATCTGTTTTATATATATTTATTTATACAACAAAATTAAAAAACTATTAACAAAAATATTTAACTAAAATCAGTGTAATAACATATTTTTAAAAAAAATACTCAAATTAAACATTAAATTATAAAATAATATTTTAAATCTGAATTTTAAATGTTTACCTTATCAATATCAATTTCATATGAATAACCTGGTTTAGTGAGTAGTTTAATATTCCCAGGGCTCTTTAATGACACTGCATACAGATGTTTCTCTAATGGTGATTCTCTCACAGCCATAAAATATACTAGTTGTTGCTTTAAATTAACCCAAAGTCCTTTACCACACACTTCCCAGTTTCCACTAGTCAATGCTAACTTAGACATCATCATGTTATCTAATAATAAATATAACATTAAAACTAATATAAATATTAATAAAATAATTAAAAATACTTACTTTCACTAGGATCTACGTTTTGTATGCCATTTTCATGAGATACCTTTGTAATTATACTAGTAATTAGGTATAAATGTCGAAATCCAGTATCTTCTGTAGCCCAAATCATAGTTACTTCACCACTATTTGTAATGGGAAATATATATAAAAGATCATGGACCTATAATATTAATACAAAAATTTTATACTCAAGGCCTAGAACACAAAAAAATAATGCAAAGGTCAAAACTGAATATTATCACATTTTTACTGTCATAAAAATTGGATGTACAATGGATGGGCAAAAATATATAAAATAAAGCCATAAAAACACATATTATGTAATTAAAATAACAGTACCCAAATAAAGTACATGGGGAGACATAAATTTTTGTGCATCAAATATTGATTATTCATACACATTTAATTTTATTAATTTATTAGCATACTATTATTATATATTATTTGTACATTTATAATAAGTATTAAAAAGTATTACAAAAATGCTGGTCGATCTTCGATGTTATTGGACAATCATTATTATTATTATTGAGTAATGGGTATGCATTATAAATGTTAATAATATAGTATTTTCATTAAGTAGAAACTGAATGGCTGGTCCAGTCTAGTCTAATTCAATTGTTTAAGGTGGTTTCATCTTAAGAAAAGTAAATCGTATAGTAAAATGTCCATTGTATACATTTGAATACTGCAATAAAATCAAGAATTTGTCTAGCAAATGATTATTTCATTATTATTAGTTTACATTTTACTATAAGCTTAAATAATATGCATGATAAATTAAATTAAGAAATCATGTAAACTGTAGTAAAATAATTTTAAATCTCCCACCCCACCTAATTGTCTGCATACCATTAAAATCAAACCTTGTTTAATTTTTGTTTTTTTTTACCATCAAATACCAAAATGGTTAAATTATATTAATTTCAGCTGTAAAGATAAAAATTAATTAATTACAAAAATGAAAATTCTACTAATTATTAGACATTTTAATTACTTTATATTAAATGGAAAATAATAATAGCCATTCAAAGAATTAAATGATCTTTAACGTAATTTAAAATATGGATGGTTTGAATGAAATTATTGATTAAATAAAATTAGTTAATACTATAAATTTTTCATTCACTGAAATAAAAACTTTTAAGTTAAATTAACAATAATATTCAGTCCTTAAATAATTAAATATTAAATGTTGTTTATGAGCAACATATGTTGAGTACTCTTAATAGTTTATGCAGTTTCTTACATTAACCCAGACATTAGAAGTTTGGGAGTATACAACTTGAGGTGGAACAAATGTTGAATTATGTGATGGATTGATGATATTGGAAGAAGCATGATCAACAAAATTATCAATGGAAAGAATCACCAGTTCAAGCCTTTGTTGTCTTCGATCTAGAACTTGAATCCATATTCTAAATAAAATTGAAACAAGTATTTTAATCATTTTTAAATTAAATAGTTACAATCTAATTTACTTAATCTAATTAAATATGTATTTTAAATATAATACTTTAACTCACAAATCATCATTAGGAGTCCACCCTACTCTAACTAAGTACTCCATCCAAGGAAACATATGTGATAATGGATACTGAAGTTCCAAGTTTTTTATATTGACGATTTGACATTCTTCATCAAGTTGAAACTCTACAAGCTTTAAGTTTGACTTAGAGTTAGCAGTACCAGCTCGGGGAAATCTAAAATTAAAATAAATATATTTTATAGTAATCTATATATGGTAATACAAGAAAATAATTAATTGCTATACCTATATTGTTCAATTTCACCTACACCTGATGAAGCATTTGATGAAGGGAAATTAAATATTTTTACTTCACTTTCATCTACTTCTTCGTATAAAATTCTGTAGATATTATCTTCTATGTTAAACCAAAAAATTACAATAAAAATAAATGAAAAAACCAAAATTTAGTACAATAATATTAATATATATGATTACAAAACATCTTATTACAGTTTATTGTACTATTTGTACAATTTTGAATGATGATAATTATAAATTAATAATTATATTTTATATAAATTTTAATTTTAATAGTATAAAGTCCTATTTATTATAAATAACACAGAAAAGATTTTTTAAGTATGCAATATAAATAAAAAATAATATAATCTATCTAAATAACTATACATTAATTAATCTACAAATACCTACTAAATCTAGGAACTGAAAACTATTAATACAAAAAAATATTAAAACATTTAATAGTGTAAGTAGAAGAAATAGGCACATGACTTTGGTTATAAAACATTAAATTATTAAATAAATATTATTAAGACGATGAAGTATAAATACTGAAAACAATAATATTATAGTAAATATTAAAAATTAATAATTTGAAAAACAAAGTTAAAGTAATCATGGTGTCTTGTGAAAGTTAAGTAATTTATATTATTTGGTATATTCTATTATCTTATTTCTCTTTACATTTTAAATTCTGTGCGATATTTTATACAAATTGCAGTATGCTTTATTACTTATAGCAAAATTATATTTGTAATAAGAGATATTATGTAACTACCTGAATGTTTTTTTGGTTGCCACCAATAGCCATGATAACGATTAAATTCTTCTTGCATTACATACGAGGGTACTCCTGCTGCTAAGGGATCATCTGACAGACATCGTCCTCCTTTATGGGCGTAAGTTAATCTTTTAGTACTACCTGAAAAAATAAAATAAAAAAAAGGTTTAAAAACTTCAATATTTTTCAAATTTAAGAAATATTATATATTAACCTGTAGCTATGTGAGTCACCCAAATATCAAAATTACATATATAAGCAACAATATCAATATTATTGGGACAAATTTGAGGAGACAGCTTAGCTCCAGTAGCATTTGTTCTTAATTCAGTTGGATACAGTGGGTTAGTCTAAGAAGTAAGATTACTAATGAAATTAGAATATAATAACATTGATAAGACTAAATAAATGTTTACCGAATATTCATTGTCGTTACAATGAAATAATGTACTGGCAGCAGGGAAAACAATTCTACCAGATTCACTATCAATTTCATATGATGTAATTCCAAATGTAGTCAATCGCTTTCTTTCAGATAAAAGTTGCTCTTCTCGTGAATATCGACCACTCATTATAACACTTGGAAAATTAGACTCGATCAAAGGTTGCCATGGTAATAGACCAATAGCACTTTGATTAGGTAAATCAACATGAAGAAGTGTCTCAAATTCATTTATAGGAGCACTAAGAAAATAAACCCGAATTTTTCCATTTTGTAAACGTCTGAACGACACATGAGAGATAGACATAACTGATACTGAAGAAAGACGATGACGAAAGTCACATACTGTCTGCCGAATTTCAGACCATGTCTTTTTGTCTTTGGCATTACTTATCGATTGATGACCATTTTCTAAAGCATCATTATCAACTTCAGTGTCCGTATTAATTTTATTGACTGCAGGACTACAGTTGACCTGTTAGAAGATAAATAAATTATTGACAAACAACTTGTAAACATAAAATGCTGATCAAATAAGATAGCACACTTCAAATATAAATTCAAAAAGGTAGCATTCAAAAAAAAATAATAAATTGAATTACCTGGTCGTTGGGTAACATAATGTACAATATAATAAATTTACACTATTTAAAATATATATAGAATCATTTCAAATACATAATTATAAAAATAATAAATATTGCAACACAATAAGACGAATAAAAATTCAAATAGGTAAGTATCTAACTTAAACTTAAAAGGTTTTGTTTTTTTTTAACATAAAGATTAATAATAAGAGATTAAAAATTATGTTTTAATAATTTGGCAACATAACAAAGCTCCTAGGGCCTTTCACTATGTTATTTAAGGTTAGATGTAGTGGGGAGTATCTGTCATCTGCCGGTCATAATCAAGTGGTTACTGTTGACTGTGTTTTGCCGTATGCAATGGCCGTATTGTATTAAGTAGTAAGATAGTGTTATCAATTATCAATAAATTATTATCAATTATTTATTTTACGGATTGTTTTGTAGGTATATTTTCAATTTTGTCTTTAAGCTCTATTCACATTAGCGGTCTCGGTTCGGTCCGGTCACGGTCAAGTCACGGTCAAGGATTATGATGTACAGTTCTCACTACCGGTCACAATCAGTCAAGTTCTATCTGCACGTTGCCACTAA
>JAIPRK010001051.1:0-72640 GCA_025469195.1 Chaitophorus viminalis
ATAATAATAATAATAATAATAATAATAATAATAATAATAATAATAATAATAATAATAATAATAATAATAATAATAATAATAATAATAATAATAATAATAATAATAATAATAATAATAATAATAATACCTATCACCATCACTGCGCTAGGATATGTAGAGCAGTGGGTTTTAAAAACGTTTTAACAATACGGCACACTTTATCAACTATACAATTTTCGCGGCAAACCAATCCATATAATATTATATACGAAGCGTAAAATATTACAATTCACAGTCTACAGTTCACCCTACATCAGTAGCTCCCAACCGGGGGAGGAGAGAATTGGAAATCTGGATACTGCACGGGGAGGATAAAACTACGATAACATAACTAGCAGCTTAGTAAGCTCAATAATGTTCGAATGCAAAGAAACATACAATTAATATAATCAAATTGTTATAGATTGTTTGAGCGCTTTCAAGAACAAATTACAAAATCGGAAAATAAAAAATTAACAAATTTTCAATGTTTGAAGAACTTTCTTCAGCTTTTATCCCCAGAACGACGATGAAACATTGCCTGAATCAACGGAGATGAGTTGGGCTTAGTGAGAATCACATTCATATTACCAGTTGGAAAAATTTCTAATGAATATCATGGTTAATTGTTGAAGCTCAAGACGGATTAAAGTGGAATAATTATATTTGATGAAAAACTTTAACGGGGATGCTGGCCATTGATGATAAACACATAGGTATTGAAAAGTTATAGAAAATTAATTTTCAAGCTGATCTATGTTTTATTTTTAAAATGATGTAAAAATGAATAAATAATTGGATGTATATTGTATAATATATAGTTATTTTGTAAAATTTATTTATACAACTCACTAAAAAAAGATCGTTTAATTTTTTATTTAGGAGGAGGGAGGGGAGCGTGAGGTTTTGAAAAGGGCTGTAGAATGAAAAAAGGCTAAGGACTACTGCTCTATATGATATGCGAGGTTATATAATGGCGATTGGGAAATAAATCAACGCATTGATAAAAAAAAAAAAAAACTTGTTAGCAGAAATATGTATTTTTGTATAATGAAGTATTTAAACACATTGATCGGTGAGAAAACTGTCATTCTCAATATTTTTCTTCTACGGAATGAAGTCGTTCTCTTTTTTTCACTTATTATTGCTAATAATTTTTGATTGCTAAGAAACCTTGTTTTCATAGGTACTGCAGGTACGATGTATACCTGTAGAGAACGCGGCGACAGTATAATATTGTCATATTATTGCTTTTAATGGTATTCCTGCTCGAGAGTGTGTTCAAAATTTGTTAACAGTCGCATTTCTTTCATTATATTATTCAAGTTCAATGTTGGATAATTTTCCAGTGAGACAATCATTGCCTTCTGCGCAGTGAATACGTCAAACTCTGTATTACAATAAAGCATATATCGTTGTAATTATGAACCGGTGCAGCTGGAAGCGAAATTCTCGAACACGCGGATTTCTATTTCTTCGCCTCCCCCTCCCCCCCCCCCGAGACGACGTCGTGTGTGCGTGTAACCTGTACGTATACGTATAACCTCATAATATATACCAAACTCTCGGGGCACGGTAACCGAAAGTGTGTGTTTTACAGATGGACGTAATATATATATATATGTATATATATACATATTATAGAGGTACGAAACCGCCACCGGCGAGCCCCGTCGCGTCGTCGGCCCAGCTCCGGAACCACATTCCGTTGCGGCGACGGACGAGCGCGACGGCAGGAAAAAGCGAAAACACGAGGGAAGAGAGAAAAAAAACCATTTCTGACGACGACTACCGGGCTACCGCGTGGTGAAGGCTACACGACTATTATAATATTATAATCTACTCGATCGGCCGTCTGCAGCAGCAGCAGGTGTTATAGGTGAACACTGTATATTACGTGAATAATATAGTATTTCGACGGGAAACGTCACACCTATATTATATTATAGCATCAGTAACATCAGCAACATCAGCATCAGTCACGCGCGCGAGTCCGGTTTTCCGGTTTTTCAACAAATCGAATAGCTTTTAAAGCATTTAATATGTGTATGCCTGTATATACTATTTTACACACGCATTATATTATTATACATTGCACTGCACAAGACTTCGCCGTAGCCGCCGTTGACGGGCGGGCTTACGTAAAGACTTCCGTTTCGGTTGTATATTATTTATAACCGCATCGGTCCATGTCGTTCGCAAACTTACAAAAATAATGAATACGATTTTCTACGTGCAAAAGAATTAATATATTATAATATTTTAATTAGCAGTTTTCACGTATAGATGACATTGTGGATGGAGCACAACGGGTATGTAGGTCCCTTCCGATATTGCGTTTATATATACTTTATACCTATTTATATATAAGCTTAACGTTATATAACTTATTCTCTACCCTGCTGCACCTTTCGCGTTCCTGCAATTACCGATGTAAACACGGAACTGCAGTAAAGATTATAGCAGTGTTCCCCAAAATAGCGGAAGGACGAAAGGGAACGTACAAACATTGGTAGGGACGCAAACAGTCATCATGGAGTATATAAATCATTATTATCAATAAATAGGAATAATTTTGTTAGTCATTACTCATTAGTCTAGGGCTACGGACTTCATGCTATATAAAAAAAACCTTAAAATATGCATGCATTTATTATGCCCTTAAAAATTATCATAAATACATTATACTCTTAAAATATTATATTTTTCATTAAAAAACCAATGTCACAAATGTATTATTTTAATTTATTCTATTCTTCAAGCTCGCCTTTATTGTAAACATAAAACAAAAATTTCAATTATAATTGTATATTGTGTTTATGATTAAATTGTTTTTAAATGAAATTCATATCAAATAATAATATATGAAAAATATGTGAAATATGTACTTTTGTACAAATGATTCCATTATAAGCTCCCATTATTATGAAACAAATTTCTATAGAACTTTGCTCTGTTTTGAACGATTTTTGAAAAACACCAATAAGTCCCTAGCTTTATTCATAACGTACCTTGTAGAGATAGTTTTTATACTCATTTATCTACACAGTTACATTTTTATATTTTACATTTTGTTTTCTTATTTATACGAACAGATTAGGTCGTTAGTATAATATATTACCAAGTTAGAATATTTTAGTCTCTAATCGATGAAATATGCTTAAAAGTTAGGTTAATCAGCTTATTAACCTATATAAAAATATTATTATATTTTAATGTGTAATAATTAGTACGTTTTATTAAAAAACAAACATGAAATTAGTACGTTTCTCGGGTGAACGTTTATATACTGTACATTCTCAAACGCATACTTCGACCTAACATACTCATACTCTATACTGGTCGTATAAATGCGACTGCTTTAGATATAATTATTAACTAATAAAATGCTATCTCATCACATTTGATTCATTGGCCTAGCCAACTATATATAAATATTATTAGTAAAATAACTTTTAACACTTGCATCCATACAACAATGTACAATTATGTCACACTATGCAATGTAAGTGAATATATATATATATATATATACATATATTTATACTTAAGTGCATTCTATACATCACGATCATAGGTATTATTATAGTATACCTACTTATATACATTGGTTTTGTCAAGTCTCGCCGATAGCCCGTACCGCAGTTTTTGGACAACATAAATGCATTTCGATTAATTCACTGTTATAATATACTCCAGGTTTAATCTGAGTGTTATTATTACCGGTCCAACAGTTGAATGTATTATCGTGCGAAGGAAATTTCGAGGAAAAAAATGCAAGCGTTTAAAAATCCTATTTATGTAAATATTTAAAAATCTGTGTTTCTTATAATATACCGGTTTTTTAAACATGCAGTTTTTGATCAAATGACATTTAAACGCAAGGTTAATGGATATCGTAATCTTGAAAACCGTTGGCTTATATTTTCCTATACATAATATATCCGTGCACAGTGCACACCTAACATATATCTACACTTTTAGAAAAACGACACGTGTACTGTATAGGTGTATAGTATATTATAATATGGTTTTATATTCGATCAAACTTCGTTTAGGATCGATTTTCGAATGTGATCATTATTTAACACACACACCCAAACACATTAGTGTGTCACACTAAAAACTGCAGTGACATATTATTATGCACTTTTATTGCTCTTTTTTTTTTTTATTGAAATATGCGTACACCGACTTAATGGATGTAAATCGCATTCAGTGTTCAGGTTAGGTTTTAATAGGATTTTTATACATGTACATATTATACTGGATTAATATTCTTGGCACCATAAGTACAAGTACGATAGAGTTTCAGGGTTGGTGTACTGTACGACCGCGAGATGATTGATTCAATCTGTTAGAGTTTCCTATTCGTAACGATATTAAATTATTTATTCTTATCATACGACCGTATACACGACAATATACAGATAAATCATCGTACAATATAAATTATGCGTCGCATCAAATCCATATTATACATAATACCTACGTATAATACAATGTGTAGAGGTGTAATATCTATAAAACTGTTGTATATACTATACCTTTATATGTATTGAAACCGCAAGCGAGTTAAATTCTTGTAGTTGCTTCAACCATAACTTTCAAAATTTGTTACACAACGCAAAACCACTATTCAAATAAGTATCCTTTTTTTTATATGTACTTAATTTGTAATAATTCGTGCGTATATTATGCGGTCCTCGCGTGTCTGAGAATTCGATGATTTTCAGTTATATACTCATCTGTTCGGCTAATATAGAAATCACTTGTTGAAAGGTTCGTTTTAGCAACCGAAAATTTCAATATCACTTATAAACTACAGTACAATTATGTTAAAATTAAAATTAAAACAGATAGTTATGATCTTGGTACTGATAGTCGTTATTTTAAAGTGTTTGAATTTTCATTTTTGGCAATTTTATTTTATTTCATTTATAGAATGTATTGATAAATATTAAATGAATAAGTAATATACATATTTTATACTCATGGTTATAACTTACAAGTGAGATAGGATTTATTCAACTTTTTCGTTTTGAAAGATTTTTTTATTAAATCATCACAGTAAAACACAGTCATTAATTAAAAAACAAAAATTACATAAACCTGATCTTGTGGTGGTGTATGGAGTTACGAGTATATAGGACACAATATGCAAAATTAAATTACATATATAATGAATATAAATTTTTTTTTAAATTATTGTTAAATAGATTTACATTACTAAAATATAAACACTAACTTATTTTAACTTGTTTTTACATTAATTAGCATAAGGTTAAAATTAACTGGACTCAAATAATTAATGATCCTTTTAATGATTGTTCAAATATAATTTACATAGCTGCGTCGCAGTGGAAATTATTTTATTGTTTGTGTATTTATAATTATACTTAATAAATTATTTATTTGTATCAGAATAATAATTATTTAGTTGATATATCAATACAAGTTATTTGGGTTTTTTTAATTAAATATTTGAGCTTAAATTATTTTTACTAATGAGTAATGACCAACGACTAATGAGTAATTATGGTCACTGAAACGGTTAAATTGTTATAGTATTATAAATATAAATATATAGACTACATAATGTCTTTAGTATTACCAATATATAGTAGAAACCATTGGCATCGGTTGTTCCTATAAAACAAATCATGTTAAAAAAGAGGTTTCGCATTTTTTTTCATGTCGAATAATTTACAAACTTTATCTAATCAAATAAAAAGTAAACAGTTTTCACTTTAACATTTTCTCAGTTCACTTTCTCGCCAACCGATAAGCATCACCTATCTGTATAACTTTTGGTTTTCAAATGATGACAAAACATTTTTTATTGAATAGGTAATCAAACAAAAGATATTTTCCCACAGTGCCTGTATAGTGTATACGTATACACTGCTTTCGAGTAGGAAACCTGATGTTAAGAATAACCATAATTCTCCAAACCAAGATGACTGTGTAACGGAAAGAAAATTACAAACAATATAATAACGCGTTCTGTATAGAAACGTATAAAATAATGTACACCGTACGAAAAACATTTTAATGATACCTACTTGTATTTTTATTTTTTTCTTCTAATTTGTTAAATACTTTTCTCGAACAATAGTGAAAGGGTTGGTCGATTATTGTACAGCGATTTACGCGTCGAGACTTTAACGACGAGTACCGTCGTGGTGCTCGGATCATTATCATTTCTATATAATATGCTGCACATCTATTATACACGCTGCTGCTGCAATGGTAATTTTTCGACACAATCGCACACATCATAATACGTTTTTAACGACCCGCTGTTGCGGTGATTCGAAAACCAAATGTTTTTACGACTTGCTCGCATATTATAGGTAGATATAACAGGTGCCTACTACTATTACGCGAGAACAACGAACACACGACAACGGTTTCCACGCGGGTAACACCACCGTGTCTCGTTTAGTACTTGCATAATTTATTTGAATGATAAAAATTGAACGGAAAAACAAAAGTCTAGGGAGACTGCACTTCACAGTGATTTTTACCGATTGGCTTGGCGCAGAAGTACCTGTATAAACTATTGAAGAATAACCGCAGTCGCGGAATCTGCAGAATATACTACACGTTGCGCATACGTGTATGTGTATAGCGTGTCCCACGAGTACTCATTGGCGCTTTCGAGCTGACTATTATAGTAGACTATTTATATTTACACGTTCCGTTGGTCGAAGTATTTTGATTTTCTTTTTTTCAACAACAACGCATAATATTATATGAACCGATTGTCTTTGTATTGTCAACGAGCGCGGGACAAGCACACTGGTAAAATATCATCGTGGCACGCTCTGTACGTACATATCGTACCGCAATGTATTTTGTAACTGAAATCGTTATTACGTCGTGTGTCATATAACATTGCATGATAAGGCTATATAGTATTTGTGTTGCACGCGCCTCGACCACACCGTATACATAATACTGCAGTGCATCATCAGCTCACCACCTTTCGCCTTTTCGGTATGGGTTGCATATTATGCTGTGTGGAAAACAATAGCTCGGCCCAACGCGTGGACATTAATATTATAATAGGGCAGAGATGACGAACCTATGACACGCGTGTCACGGAGTACTCACTTTTAATGATACACGTAACTATTAAAAAAAAAAAATTCTTAAAAATTTGTCAGACCAAAATATTTAGTATATAATACAATATATTAGTAGTATATAATATATAATACAAAAATAAAACATTGAATCGAATATCTACATTCTACACTAGTAAAAAAATATTAATTTTAGCTTTTACTTTTAGAATCAGCTTTAAAATCCTTAACAAATCCACATAATATTAAGCTCGACGAACTTGAACTTAGTTTTTTCGAGACGTTAATATCGTAAACTTAGAAATGAAGTTAGTAGAATTGCCAGGAATTAATGTTTTTGAAAAATAAATTTATTAATTAGAATAATGAGTTGGAAAATAGTCACATTGGTTATGATGTTAGATCGGAAAGTTAGATAAGATTCTTATTGCGTGGAAAAGTCTTTCAAATTCATTTGCATCTATAAAAAAACTAGTACTTTTTTGTTGGTAATGTTTGAATCAAATGTACGCCAACAATTTTTTTCTTCAATGAATACAATTAAATCAACTGTAAGGAATAGTTTTGGAACAGTTTTAAGTGCAGCGTGTGTTCAACTAAAATTAATTAATTACAGTCCGAGAATCGATTCATTAGCCAACAAAATCCAACAATAAATTTCTCATTTAAATTGCATGTATACAACTTTTATACTTAAATATTTTTTATAATTTGAAAATTTGTTTTACATACCTATGTGCTATTTATACTTTCAATGGTATATTTAAATTGTTTTATAATCTAATGTTTGACTTTATTATATATACATGCACGTAGTGACGAATGTATTATATGTAACGAATTTAAGAAGAAGTACTAAGTTATATATACGAACGGGAAACATAGCCTCATCGAACATAATATAATATAATATTGATCATCGGTTAAAGTTTAATATCTCCAGGCTCTCTTTCTTTTTGTCTCTCGCTCTCTCTCTCTCTCGCGTGCGCGTGCGCGAAAAATCGTTTTTTCTTACCACTAATTAAGTTTACAACATAAATATTTTAAACTATACCATTCTAACATTTCTAACCGATTTTCAATTGACTGCAGAAGATAAATGCGATACATACCTATTAATGAAAAGCGAAGCGCATGTATACTTGCGGTTGGTGGAGATACTTGGCTATACACTCGTTTTGTTCTGCCGGGAAAATGTGCAGTGGACATTATTGCGTTCTATACGAGTTACCGAAACCGTGATATAATTTCCGTTGCGAGCTAATGAAATTCCCGTTTAAAGTTTCCATATATTTCATAATACAGTAGAATCTCGATAATCCGATAGATATCAGATCACACTACTGTCAGATCAACGAAAATGGCGGATTGATGGGGGTTCGGATAAAAATGCATTTTTACTTATTGAATTTTATAATTTCACTCTTGTTAAAAAATAAATAACCTTATTGAATTTTATTATAACATATAAATAATAACACAATTATATACTGTGTTTAATTAATCGTTTAATGGGACAGGTTTAAAAAATGTATCAATTTGTTCCATCGAAGTTTAAATATCGTTAACGATAGTAATTTTATGGTTATTTGCTAGATAAATATAGGTTAATACAGCCGGATTACTGGATGTACCGGATTATCGAGATTCTACTGTATTTCATGATATTTCATTGTAATAGGGATATTTGTCGAAGAACCTAGTGTCGTAGTCGTCTTTTTGAACGTCACGTCTCGTTAAGTTTTTGTTTCCATTCCTAGCTGTTGCTCGTGTTTAAGAGTATAAAACGTGCGTACTTGTATGGATAGCTGGTATTTCTATAACGAAATTGTCTAATTTAGAGATCGTTTTTGTCGGTTCATTGACTCTCGGTTAAAGTGTACCCACGCGCACGCACGGACGGCCAGTGACGACTGTAAATGCGATGGCCTGCAAGTGGATCAAGGGAAAATGATAAAAATATCAACAGGTCAATATCACCCAAACGCCGTTCGGAATAGTAAATCGGAATATTGTGACAATGGAGATGTGGAACGATCGCGCTTTGAATACAAACACTGTTTGTTTTCCGATCGCAATCGGACAGACGTTACGTCGGCCAGTAATGTGAATAAAAAAAAAAAAAAATAAGCGCATATCAACACGCGCGAATAATATTTAAGTTGGTGTTCGTGTGGGGGTGTAAAAAAAACGTTTCGATTACGGATTACATATGCCACACATCGCGATGGGTTCGATAAACATCAATATAATAGCGAGATCGTCGATCACGACCGCAATAATCATTATTGTACTGTATACTGATGTACGGATAAACGCCATGGATATCGTAATCGTAAATACACATTATTACGGACGCATGTAGAAATACAATGTTCTAATGGAACGCAATGTATTGAATCCGTGTATTCGGAAAAATTAGTACGAGAAATATATACAACAGTACGTATATTAACGTTTCCTTGTCACATTTATTGAATCTAAACACGTCGAGATTAAAATTATATTTCTATACGGCAACGCACGCCGACAACGATGAATACGATATAAATCATAAAAGTACATACAGTGTTCATTTTTCTCTTGAGAAGACGCCCATACACGTTGTCTCCGTTTAGTAAACGTACGACGTAGCAAATCTGCGTTTAGTATAGAACTGATTTTGTGTGGTTACCTATCAAAATTTAAGGGAAGAACATTATCCATGCAACGACAAAGGTTTTTGTGATATTTTATTTTTGAAATGAGTTTAGTACTTTTTTAAAAAATTGTAATATTATAAAAAATGATATAATGTAAAAAACGTACGTCATCGCACGGATAGTGAACTGTTTTATCAAACCCTTTAAGTTTGATATTACGCCAATTGACTACATTATTAAAGCTATAAACATAAAATCGGTTCTATGTAAAGCAGATTTGCAATGTTGTACATTCGTAAGACGGAGACAATGCATACGGCATGACTAGGCCCGATGAGAGAGAGGGGCAGCAGGGGATGTAGCTCTGGGGCTCAGTCTTCAAAAAGGAGCCCAGCCAGTGACGATCAAATGATTTTATCATTATGCATTTCATATTTTCTAATATAATATAATTTTTTTTTGTTTTTTTGACAAATATTTGTCAAACTTGTATAATATGAAGTGTTGATAAAAGGTCATGGGGGAATCTATCTTATCATTACCCCCGTTTGACCGTCACTAGACCCGGCAACCAAGTCACATATTTTACCTAATTACTACTTTAATATAAAGGGGCTCTGGGGCCCTAGAATTTTCTCCACGGCCCTGGGTATGGCATCCCCTTAACGCTAAACACATATGTCCGCTGAAGATTATACTTATTTTTCGTCCGAAACGTTATGCCGGATATGGAACATTCGTCGAGTGAGAAGTATACAATAAGGTAAAACACGCACCGTTTTCCAAATAAATATTTTGCAGGTTTGTCATACAGCCGCAGTAAATTTATAGCGAAATCATATTCGAAACCATTGTACATTTTGTGTAAACAATTTAATAAAATGAGAATGTAACTCGTTTGTGTTGTGTGAAAGACCATATTGTCTTCGACAATGAAGGGAATAATATTCTCCCTTTAGCATAACTCAAATTCATTGAAACTCAAGACATACACGCGCACAAACATATATGCGATGATTTCCAATAACGTGTGTGACGCGTCACGTATCAATACGTCGTGATTATGTCAAACGTGTTCAAAGGAAAACTTGTTTTTTATGCCTAAACGTATAAGTAATTGTCAATTGGCCAGTTATTGTATTATAATATTGTAAAAGTTTGCCTGCACGATCGAATAATACGATACCATATCGTCTGACCGCTGCAGTATGTCGTCGTGTATAATCGTATAGTATTGGTTTAAAGATTTTTTACAAAAAACCACGAGCTTCAGCGGTCGGTCCGAGGAAACAATAGCCATCTTTTTTAACGATAAATTTAACGTGTCGAAAATATCACTACAGACATTACGTGTACGGTGTAAAGCGCCCAGAACGAAACCGCACGAGACTAATATTATATATAGATATGATGTATGTATAAATATCTTTATAATATAAAGACATGCGCGTACCACGGTTGTGCAATATGGTTAAACGAGTTTCCGGTTTATCCGTAATTTTATTATTATATATTATAGAATATCCAAAGACAACGACAGTGAGGGGATCAAATCGGATTTCCATCCGGTATACGCGTTTCCGCATTGTAGCACCACAAGAATACCAAGGGGATCCTCCCATACTTTTATTTATTTTTATAAATAAATATTATAATACTGCGATACAAAAAAAATCGTATAACCGTAAATTTATTATATTTATCATATTTACTATTGAAAAAAATAAAAATAAATAAAAGATGAAAATCACTGTTTTATAAATTTGATTTTTAGAAAAGTTATAGTACTTAGTTATCGTATTAAAATTTGGTTGCTAATTTATTATGATTTTCTAAATTTTTATTAAACTTTTAGACTTTAGAACAATTAAACGTTCTATGAAGATTAAATTAGATAGGTACTACCTAAATTAGTATTGATATATATAATAACAATATGACACACGATAGAATTGTTAACTTTTTTCACAAACTTATAAAATCATAGAAAATTGACGGATAATCTTTTGTTGAAATTTTAAGCACAGATATTTTTCTAAAATCCATGTTACAAAATGGTTATTTTGGATAATTTTTTTTAACAATAAAGCAAAATTTTATACTTAAAAATTTGAGTTTCAAAAATAAAAATAAATTGTTTAATACGTTTCAAATATCGTGCAGTACAATATAATTTATCGAAAAAAAAAATGAAAAGTAATGAATTTAAAACAAAAGTTATTGCATCTGTCGAATCATCCTGAAACACTCTGTATATACGCGAACATCAGGTTTCACCGCTTAGGTATATTTAATAAATAATAATAATATGTTCTACATTGTTTCGATCACGTCAACGCATTGATCAGTAGAATCAATATTCCATGCCACACTTCGCAGTCGCACCACAGGCGATATTGACCTGTTGATGCGTTTTCCCTTGATCCACTTGCTGACCATCGTCGTCGTCGTCATCGTATTTGCAGTCGTTCCCAGTTGGTTTGCACTTTGCCACCCGCAATTCAATGAACCATATCCGAATCTCACCATAGATAGGTCTTGAGGACAATGTCTGTAGCACGTTAAAAACGTCATACTCTTTTCATGTACTTATATACGATTGTGTATTATTATACGTAGGTACGCCGCGGTTATATATATATATATATTTATGTATTACTATGCGTGTAAAAGTTGAAATGAAAACGCGTCGAATTATCGTATTATCGAAGAACGCTCTACTGCAGCAGTGATTTTCATTTGACCTTTGTGGTATCGCGCTATCCATCATCATTGCAGATGACACGCCGAAAACTGACGCGGTGTTCGCGACTACGCTCACTGACTACGGTCAATATTATGAAATTCGATTTTAAAAATATATCAGTCAAATATATGTATTATAAATTTATAACACAATACAATAGTTTAATCCAGTGTTATTGCCGTTAACGTATATTATAATTTATATTATCATATTATAACCATTTGTCGATATACTTTCAATTTTGTTTAAAATCTATTATATTGTTTCCAAAAGTTAGATTTTTTTCTCACCAACCACCTGATCAGTGATATAGTATCCACGACAGTAACTGAGTTCTAAGTACCTACACACTAATACATCGCCCATATTAGTGAAAATAAACGCTCCAATCTGAAATAATGCTATAATATAAGTCTCACATACGTTCACAGCATTTATTAATTTATATTTACACTGAATAAATGTATAAAATTAATCGTATCTCAAAATATACCAAACATCGTATCAACAAAAGTTATCCGAGTAAAAGCTATAAAAGTAACAAAATTCGCCCATATATTTCTAGTATATTTAGTTAATTTGTTCAACCACATGTCCACATACGTATTAAAATTTGAAAAAAAATAATTTTAGATTTTCATCGTGCAATCGTTGACACCGTTTCAAATACTGTATTTGTTTCAATATTATTAGTTTGAAAACATTGACAGAACAGTACACAAGAATAAATAACAGTTATCAATAATTTTCAAGTATTGCGGTGTATGCTTTGTTAGAAATAAATATAACTGTGTCTTGACAGTAAAGTAAAATAAGAACTAATTAATGTTAGCAATAAAATCATCACTCATCAATAATAAATTATTTGTTGTTGTTTATTCTGAGCTCTTGTAACAATAGATGAGAACTATCTTTTCTTTCAGTTTTTTTTTTAGAAAACATACTACCGGCCTATTCGTTTAATAATTTCACACATTTAGTGAGTATAGTATTATATATTCAACAATATAACTACTATTGAAAGTGTAGAGATTTATTATAAAATGTCAATAATTTACGATTTGACTCAATTTTATTTCTGTCGAAATCGGTTCAAATTGTTCAATACATTTTAAATTGCGCTTTCTTATGCAAAGATCACATCGTTTACGTTCAACAAAAATTTACTATTTCAATTTAAATTTAATGTATGTGCTTACCGTAACGTCATAATATATGGCCTTCGGTTGGCCCACCTTGAAAGAAAATTCTGACACTACTATTTCACGGACACATCAATTCTTCTCTTGCCCCAAACTTTTTGTCGTATTTTAAAATCTTCTTTATTTCTCGTAATCGTAGAACTTTCGATTAATGGTTATATTTAATTGTTTTAGACTTTTAGTTCATTATTTAATTTACCTATTTAGTAAATATTTTAGTTAACTAATTTGTTTATTCATTTATTTTTGTGATTTAAACCAAGTTTAATTGCTATCATTTGAATTATACTGTTATCAATCTAATCAATTATTTATGGGGAAAAGCTCTGTATTGGTACTTAAGTTTATAACGCAACCGAACGTTAGTACACTAACTACTATATATGTAGTACTTAATTGTCATTAGTTAGTCCATTTTTTATTTAAACAATAACTATACAATACCGTTTTTAAATTTCTTCGAAGACAATATATATTAATATATTATATTATGTTTGATAGAGGTAGGAGTATTAATAATATTAATATGTGGGTCAATAATAATAGTGTTTGCGATACCTACTTCGGAGCGAGCTTCGGTGGACAACAAAATGTGCTAAGAACAAACCGCGTCGATTTCACGAAAGAGAATGCGAATTTTTCATAATCGACGAAAAAATTGTTTAGAATTTAGGTTTCTGCCGAAACGATGAGTCATTCATACTGTGTTGTGATCGTGTATCTGATATCGATATTTGTGGTTTGTTAATCGAAAACTAAAACGCACAGACGGGAATATTGTTAAAATAATAATATAATAATAATTATATACTATTATTATTATTATATTGATTAGAACGTGTTTACGACTTTTGTTAAAACGGTTAAACATTATTGCGTGACCATCGTGATTGTGCAACTCGTGGTGTTGTTCACTGGAATACCAGTTCTGACGCATTAAAAAGTATACACATTACATGAAACCGCCGTATTTATATTGTTGGCGTGTTCGGTGCTAATCATCGCACAGCTCGGACGAGACCAGCGATGTACTGCAGGTGTTGGACGGTGTGAAAATAACAAATTTCAAAACTCTACACATCGCAAAACGTTTAAATATTAATATAATTTATTTACTATCTATATAGATACAACGTTTCGTTATTTTTTTTTTTTTTTTTTTTACAAAAGTAAACTGTTCTTTTATTATTTTTTTTTTTTTATACAAAAAAAGTTCTTCTTACTGTCGCATTATATTAAGTACAAAAAAAAAATAATAATAATAATAAATCAATTAATTAATATCGATGTTTGATACGAGTTTATTACAGTATATAAAATGAGTACTTAACACGCGGGCACGCTCGCGCGTTGTGCCGTTACATAATTATAACAACGATGTATATGTTGGTGTTGGTGTTGGTGGCGGTGACGGTTACGAGAACGACGACGACGCGAAAAAAATCACAGTTTTTAATAATCGAGAATACACAAAAATTGTTATCATGAACCTATAGAGAAATGAGTGTAAACAATCCGGATTGGGAGAGAAAAATTCATATTGATAAAGACGACGCGGGGGTCATACGACGTATCGCGGCTGCAGCTATAAATACAATAATATTATATCGTATTGGTCACAGCTGTAGTGCTGCGATTGCAGATCGTGGGTAGTGGGGTGGGGGGGGGGCAAGCACGAGTATAGAGCAAATATTTGAAAAAAAAAAAAATGATGAAAACCGTTGAACAATAATATTTGTTGCGTAGTAAAAAAAAAAAGATTCACGGTGATATATTTTGATATAATACGCATTATAACATCGAGGAAAGTGTATACGTGTACACATGTTGCGGGTTCCCTGCCAGTATACAGGGTGTGTGCGGTGGTGGTGGTGGTGTGCGGTATTATTATTATTATTATTATGTGTTGTATATGTCGTATAGGGTGTGCGCGTGAGATCGGGGAACGATGGGCGTGCCGACTTAGAAGAAACCGTCGCCGGTGGGGTCGTTGAGCCAGGGGTAGTTGTTCGGGCACCGGACGCACGTCTGCAGGTTAATGGTCTCCCCGGGCACCTCTTTGCTGGTGAGCTTGCACGAGTGCGGCACCCAACAGGCGGGCGGTCCCTCCACCACGCACTTCTCCCTCCACGGCTCGAAGTTCTTCACCTCGTTGATGATGCGCGGCTTCTGGATCCACTGGATCACCTGCGTCATGGTGACGAAGTACACGTCGTTGTGGTTGGCCAGCACCTCGTCGATCCAGAACAGGAACGCGTCCAGGTACTCGGGGTTGTTCTTCAGCCACGCCGCGTGGAAGTACAGGCCCATTGGCGCGCGGTTCTGGTCGTAGTGCCGGTCGAAGTTGTGGTTCAGGAAGTTGTAGAACTGGTCGCCGGACAGTATGTTGGAGCACGAGTCCACCATCGCGCAGCCGGGCAGGTACTCGTCGAAGTTCGGGTCCTCCCGCCGGTCCAGCTCGTTCATCACCATCTCCCATACCGCGTGGCTACGGGTCGGGCAGTGCTGCAGGTTGCCGTGACACCTGCGTGCGCATGACATAGAAATTGTACGTGTAATAAACAATGTTGTCATGATAAACATTTTTTTTTTTTTTTAGGGGGGGGGACTTGTGTGACGATGTTGCCCAATAGCAAAAATGTGTACGTAATGCGCGTATATGCGTGGTTTTATTGAAATGGTCAAAATATGTAGCGAACAATTGATAAGATTTGTAATGAAAAAATGAAAAACATATAGATTTAAAATGGAATTTTTCCTTTAAGATATAGGTATGTATAACTTGAACGAAATACATTATTATTATTATTATTCATTGTACAATTTTTCAATTACAATTACTGACCATGTATTTTTATCATTTCCCATCAATATTAATATAATATTAATTAATTGGTACGGATATTATTAAATCACAGTAACTTTTTTTATACTTTTACAAATCACAATATACTGTTGTAAATTTTCAAAATTATAATAACAATACAATTATAATTATGAAACGCACAAAATATGTAAATATGTACAATGAAATATATATTATCTTATTGTGGATCATTGTAAAAGAAATTTATCACTTTCCGCAGTTAATATATTATATATTTAGTAAAAATATGTGTTAAAATATGATTCCTATTCCTAAATATTATATTATAATAATAACACCAGTTGAAAAGTCTAAAGCGTTCATGCTGCGAACAAAATATCATCGTAATATTATATTATACTACTAAAATTATAATCATAATCGATGTTTTCAGCGGTATATTCTTTACGGACAGTGTAATTTTTGAAATCACCTATTAAAAATTCAACACAACAATATTGTCAAACGTGGTCAAAAGTAGGAACTTATTAGCAATATTGTAGGTATGTTGCATTTTGTAAGCCTATTTATGTGCATAACACACATTGTAACTACCTACTTTTATAGTATTAACCATGAGCGTATTATGATCAATGTACAGGACTGCAGTCTACGGATCATGCACTACTGCAAGTTTACGATTTGATGTACAATAATTACAAATTGAAGTATAAAATTAAAAATACTATGATATGCGTGTAATTGTTATTCATATTAATAAGTAACTGGACGTACACTGTGCACGGTTCCGCGATTACAAAATGTTAAACTTTTGCTCCCGGGATGCCCCCCGGGGGTTTTAAACTATTCTTCGGTATCGGACTGCGCAACTTCATGTAGCAAAGGAATCGTTTCCGGTCCAATTATAAAACTATGGACAGGACGAAATCACAATAGTTGCTATGTAATAATATTACATCGTACGGAAAATATTTGCTTCCAACACGCGCGTTTCGCTATTTCGGTAAAGAAAAATGAAAAATCCTTGACGTTTATCTCGTGAACTCCTCCCCGCCCCTCCGTGGTGACTAAGTAAGTTCTTGGTCGATGATTACATTTTGATTTTCGTTGGTTAGGTTTCGTTAGGTTCGTTGGTTTCGCTGCGCTGCTCTTGTATATATATATGAATACGTTTCGATACACGCGGATTTAACTATAACACGCTGCATGGCGCATACAGCAGGCCTGGGCTGCAGGCTATACGCACGCATACGGGACAAACAAAACTCGAGAGAAAGAAATTTGCATTTTTACGACGTTACGCGTTCGCGAGAAATTCATTCCAACAACTACGAATACATTGTGATACTATGTAGAGCTATTTTGAAAACCGCGCGTGCAGCCTGGAATGCGCGCCCACTGTAGTCCTTGAGACGCCGGCAACTTTCGCCGATTGAATAACAACTCGCGCGATAATCAATATACCAGATGTGTATAAATCGGGTACACGAGTATATATATATATATATATATATATATATATAATATTATAGCCGCCTAGAAATTTTAAATCCCATTGCACCGATATATTATTGTACTTCCTGCGTTGAAAATCGAAACGGATCACATACCGCAGAACAGTTGATAATGCGGGAGTTCCGACGGATTTCCTATTCTATGCAAATAGATATAATATATATAATCGCATAATAATCGCCTTGCAACATTTTGTAATAGCTGTAGGTATCTGCATCGCGACAATATGTTAAAATTGTAGAAAAATAATATGTTGGTAATTTATGCGATAATACCTATCGCGTACATTTTTTTTTTTAGCAGCACGGTTTTTTTTTTCAAATTGTTATAAATACATACCAAGTAAGTCATAATACCTGTAGGTATTACATGTTATAAACCCGCGATACAGATAATATTTCGATACGTAATCCGGTGGACGGTGTACGGTACACTCGAACAACGACTGCGGGTGGGCTAATAGGCAATACTCTCATCAAGTACATATTATAGTAAGTAACGAAATGTTGCGTTATATCCGTCTCGAGTTTAGTTAACATTATTGTCACGTTGTAGTTTTAATATTATTTTCACGCGGATATCTAATGCTGTATAATCCGTACGGTTTTATAAATATTGTTGTCACGATCGCAGGTGTATTATTGTACCTACTGATTTCGAGGAATAAGTGTGAAAAAAAACCACCCGTTGTTGAGAGGTGTTGCGATCAACTATAGCGGTTCATACAACTGCAGTAGTGGAGTTCTGTAAATTGATAACTATGAGTTAACGACAACTTTCAGTTCATTAGACTATAAATGTGAACGCCGAATGTCATCTGAACCAGAATTATTAATTTATAAATACCGATATTTCGGTAAGATGGTTGAGATAGTTGATAGTTGATAGCGATAGTTGAAAAATTAATACTAGAGACAAAAGACACGATCAATAATGCCTTCGTAATTACGAAAACGTAATATTTAAACAAACGATTTAATCACAGATTGTCATCGCTCATTGGGTAGATAATATTAACGTTTTTGTTGTTGTGGTAGGACGACGAATATTGTCGTTAATAACAATTATACTATATTGTATTGTATGGATTATTATTTGATACAACGTTTTACACAATATATCTTTTTCGTGAAACTGATTCGATATAATAAAAACAAACTTTGATAAATTAGTTTTAACGGAATTTTTTGTTATAATAAAGGTCGTTGTCAATTTACAGAATTCAGCTGCGCTACTGTTGTACTCGTGAACAACGACGACGTCGTGCCATTTTAACCCGACAGACGCGCGGCTACGAGTACACAGAAATAAAGTCTACGTCCGCAATTCGCACACACCTGACCATTTCTATACGTTTATGCACTATAAAATTAAACTCTGAGTGTGGTATATCAAAAGGTTTTGAATTAAGTTGTAAATATCATAAACCAAGTTAAATTATAAAAATTATTTTGACATATTGCATGCGGCTACTTTTTATAATGTAATTATATATGATCCGTTGAATCGTTGAAACGAATAAACGGAATAAATGGTGTTACAAGGGTGAAAAATATGGAAAAAAATACCCTTAACAGCTGAAGCTACATAGGGTAAGTCATAATATGGAAATCAAGGCTTGGCTTTGAATAATGTGTACCTAATATGTATACATGGCAGTAGTTTGCATTTAAAAACTATGCCCCGGCCAAGACTGTTTCATGCGAAACCTGGTTATTCAGCTAATATTAAATATTTATGATCATATATTATTATAATGTATACGTATTATAATATTTTGCATCGACACCACCGGGTCACTCTCTCTCTCTCTCTCTCTCTCTCTCTCTGTTTTTCTCACCTGTGGGGCATGCGGAAGTACATGGTGTACGGCCAGAGTGGCGGGTTGGACAGGGGAGCTGTGATCGAAGAGTCGTACAGGAAAGCTTGTTCTTCCATCATGGTAAACTGGTTGTTACCGCCCACGCGCAAATAAGGCGACCGTAAGCCGACCACGCTGTTGTCGGTCAGGTTCGCGTATTTCTCCGTGATTATACGCATACCGGCCATTTCTTTGGCCCAATCCTCCACGGTGGCGTTGCTCCAGAACTGTTCATCGTCGTTGTGCCTGTAACACGAATTTGTAATATTGTACAACCGTAGCTTTACAGAACGAAAAAAATTTCACGCGATGATAATAATAATAATAATAATAATAATACAATATTATAGAAAAAATAACCGTTAAAAATAGTGGTAAGGCTGTAGAGAGAAATCCAGGGCCTCAGGAACAAAATAATCCGCCCCTTCCCCATACAGTCAAATATTAAACTTATCACTAACATTCAGACTATTTGAAAATAGACACTAAGTTATTCCTCGAAAATTTATCTACGTCATTTTTCACTAATACTGTAGTGTTTCGAGATTCACTTTATCGCTCACTTGTTATTATATCATAGTACTATATAATTATTATCCATTATATTAAGATAGGTTATTAGTACGAATGATGTCTGTCGCCCATTAATAATTCGATATAGGTCCCATATCAAAAATAAAACTTGGTAGACTTGGCAGGACTATGGGTCCTCTCTTAGATCGGGCCCCCAGGGCTACAGCATCGGTTGCCCCACCTTCTCATCGAGCTGAACACTATTTTAAAAATGTACACAGAGTATCAAGGCTCGAGAGGGCTGAGTAGTTTTCGTTTAATATTGGCAACTCAAACCAGAATAAGTGTGATTCGAGCATACAATTCATCCATGGGTAATAAATAATATGTAAAATTGTACACAATATAGACACGTACATACTTTATACTTTGAGAACTGAGGCTTTTGTAATTGACATTAGTACTTTTTTAGAAATTATGCGATATTAGCTAAAAACGTTGGACGTTTCCGACGCATCTAGTATACCCATCTAGTAACCGCATCATATGATCCGTAGCGTAGCTAAATATATGGAAAGTTTCACGGGATAGAATGGGAAACGATCGACGTATCATAATTATTATTAGTTCTATAGACAGAATTGTTTTTACAGACGGTTCGTCAACGCGCGAGATCTTTGTAAATCACCATTTTTGCCATTTTAACCGCACGAATGCGATGTTCAGCCTTCAATATTATATCCTCTTCTGGTGCGGGTATAGGAGAATGCTTTGCCAATATGTTGTTCGTTATTTTATTGTTAGGTTTTTGAAAACAAGTGGTGTTAATAGTCACCGGCAATTTTACTTTTTTTCAACCGCAAAACCAGTACGGCCACAAATTAATGAGTACAATGACGTGAGCAACGATAATTCGTTATTGCACTATGCGTGTTATTACATTTAACTTATTATGTCAGTGGCTCGGTACAACACGATCTTCCGTCTTTCACCGGGAACATTTACAATTTTTTTTTTTTCGCCTTAACGCTTATTGGCCTATGTGTTTATAATAAATTAATAACAATCGTATACACTTATACGAAGACAATATCACGTTTAATTAATTGCAATATTGTACAGTATACGGCTGGTTATTGTAGATTTTCAGAAACTTTTTTAAAAAAGCTCTTTTTCTAAACGCAATATGAAAATCGATTTTTTGAAATACATCGTTTGTCGCAATAATGAATATAGCTGCAATATGCGAGATTTTTTAGAGAGGAAAATCGTTGAGAGAAAAATGTGTATATACTATTAAATATTACTCTTTCGACGATTTTTATTCGCGTAATATAATTATATGCACAAGGAAATGATAAAGATGTATCTGATAAGCCTGATGACGTAACCTTGAAATCCGTCGTCCAATAATTATTTGTTAATTATATTATTTTGTTTTTCATCCAAAGAGCTTCAAAGATTCTTTTTTATTATTATTATTTGTAATATTATAACTATGTAACGTTCGTCCATGACTTCAGGTTGACTGATCGAGAATGAATGGATAACCTGCCGAAATAAAAGCTTATCGACGTCCGTCTTTATAATATTATATACGTCTTTATATGGATATAGGTACCTATAACTATAACAATATTATTTCAATAGGTTACTATTGTGTTGCAACGCGTACAATACAGACGTGATAAAAAACCAATAATTAATATTTATTACTTTTGTTATTGACTAAACAATATATAGTGAAAAGCGGCTGACTGATTCCCCTGCTAACACAACTAATTAATTATTTTCGTAGTCACATAATAACGAACTTGTGGATAAGCAAACACGCGGAAGCATTGAAAACTATAACGTTCCGAAACGTCCAAAGACCAGTTGTCTTTATTGTAGCGAGATAAGTGTTAATACGCATCACGTGTATAAATTATGCACATCGAATCTTTGAAAATAGCGTGTTATGGACGATAGTATACTAACGCGTTGTGATATTATACTGCAGTGAGCGCATGCAGTTCTAGGATAGTGCACTATTATTATTATTATTATTATTATTGTTATTGTTGCGGTGCAATGCGATCTTGAGTATCGTTCTATACTACACCGGGTAGCATTTAAAAACCCGAAACGTCCTTTTCGATCGTGATTGTGCAATAAATACAACATATTATTTTTTTCGTGTACCCAACACGCGCAGTCGCACAAGTTTATGAAATACAAGTATTTAATTTAAGCGCGCGCGCGTGTAATGCATATAATAATATATTGTGTATTTTTTTTTATTTATTTTTTTATTTTTTCGTTGACACATATTATGTCCAAACCATTAATATATAAGAGTAGCAAAAATAAGAAAATAGACCGTTAAAAGCAACCTGTACATGTTCATACCGGTTTTCACGTGTGCACGCACACAATATTAGGTATTATATTATATAGGTATTAAAACGATAGTTGTTATTTAATAATGCGCGCGCGGACACCGCACATTTTCTCGACATTCCTGCAGCCAACAAGACACATATTACCGATCGGAATGCTATTACACATTATGTATTATTATCATTATTATTACTTATTAATTATTAGTTATTAACAACAGCATTGTGCATACACCGAGTGTAATATAATAGTTTCTCGCGTACTCGGATCATGACTGTGCAGTCGATAGCAGCGTGTCCTTGCGGTTCGTCGTAATTTTAAAAAAAAGAGATTTATCGGTCTTTAACTCGAGATCATATATGAAAAAATGTAAATGTCTCGTCGGACGATGTCGTCTTCGGTAACACGTCCTCCTCGACTCAACACCAATCGCTTTCGGCGAGATTTTATTTTATTTTTTTTTTCATCGTTAAAACACGTTGAAACGGCGTATTGAATAATATTATATAGGCACTGCAATATATTATTCGTTCTTGGATTCGGAAAAACGGTCATCGCGCCTTCAACGAGAGAATTTATATCTTCTTATTTTTATTTATTTTTATATTTCTATCGAAAACCGAGAGTTTTTGAGATGATGATTTTTTTTTTTTTCATCAACTCGCTTCCATTCTCTTTGGTCGCATTAATTATTTTGCGGTGCCCCGTAAACAGCATACACACGTATACTCTACCTACCAATCAACCTACCCACCTACCAATCTATTTACCGGATTATTACATGACAGATTTTACTTTCCAGTTTACTCGTACCCACTTACTTTCACGACTGCAGTTAAACTCAATATTCTATTATACATTGTACAGCCGTGGCAACTATCGCGCACAAACGCACCCGGTTCGCGGATCGTATTCGTAGGTATGTAATATACATGTATAATATAGCAATAGTACGGGTGGTATAGAAACGAGAATAATATTTTCGGCTAGAAAGGAAAACGCGAATACATTAATTATTCGGAATCGTGACGCACGCGTGCGTGTGACGCGAACCGTAGTCGTCGTCGTCAAAATCTCCGATATATTTACGCGCGTTTTATTCCGAGTCGTGTATAATTATTAACGTGCAAAGAGAACATATCATTACAGTGTTTTCGACCGACCGGTTAGGTCGCTGTTTTAAAATTATTGTTGCTGCAGTAAGCACGCCATCGTTGTACCATTGGATTACGATAATATTATGCGTGCCGGTTATATTTTACCCTTTCGCGGAGACATACACACACACACACACACGTATTTTATCCGCTCGACAAGATAATAACAGACGTAAAATCGTTGAATCGTTTGAATGACCAGTAATACGCGTTATCGCGAAATCCCTGTAATACGCGTTATCCCGAAATCCCTGTATGCCCGTGTGACTCTCGTTTCGACAAAACAGCCGAACGAACCAGGACAATGCTCGGATGGCTCGAATTCGGAGGAGAAGTGAACCGAGTGGGGAGAAGTGAGAGTATACAATCGAATATCGCCAATATTGTGCCGTTGATCGGACGGCCCTAGAGCTGTTCCTCTACTTACACTATCCTGGTTTATTATGGTTCCCCGTTTGACAGGCCGTTTCGAAGGTATAGGTACTTACGTATTTTTGGATGCTAAATAATAAGGTATAAAAATTCCAATATACATTTAGATAGTTATCAATGTTACACATGGCTACACGTAGAAAACACGCGTCGTAACACAGCTATGAAATGACGGTTCGTGTTATATCAAGGATCTCTAGGTCCGTCTAGAACAGTGGCTTCCAACCTTTTCTATCCTATGCCCCTTATAGAATTTATCAAAAGTCTCGCACCCCCCCCCCTTCCTATTGTAACCACTTTTGTTTTTATATACTTAACATCTTTATTGATAACGATAATTGGTCGTTATTCATTTTTTATTTTTTCCCTACATTGTATAAAATACAAACAAATTTAATTCTATGATAACCGCTTGCGCCTCCCCAGAAATATTGACACGTCCACCCCCTCCCAACAGGTCATGAAACACTTGTCTAGAACATAATATTATATCATCTTGAAGGATATAATATGTGCTCGACCGATTGCGCGGATTGCTGATGGACGATAACGATTACATCAGTTAAAAGTATACATATTATAATCAGTAATAATAATTTATAGTACATTAATAATATATATATATATATACGTACGTTATTGAGTGCACTGCGATCTCGTGACCTTTCCTGTGCGTTTCCTGCACCGCCGAGTAGTTGGTGTACTTGTGCGAGACGAAGAACGTGGCCTTGATGTCGCACCCGTTGGGATTCCTGCGTTTGCCGTTGAATATCTCCTTGTACAACTCGATGTTGTTGTTGTTGATGGCATCGTCGAAAGTGATGGTAATCATCTGCGGCACCTCTTTGGCCGGCAGGTCGTTGGGTATTCCAGTACCGTCCTCGGAGCAGAAACAGTCGGGCAACACGCACACGGCCGGGTCGCAAGGTGGCGCGCGGTTGGGATCGTTATCGTTGTCTGTGCAAAGGAAAAGAAAAACCGGGGAACGTGTTTGAAAATGTTTATTAAAAAAAAAAAAAAAAGAAACAAAAATATCCATGATAAATGCGGCTTAAGGTGTTTTATTTAACTCGTCAAGTACCTATTATATGCAGCTTTACAACAATTATTATTATATTCTCGGTTTTTAATAAATATGTTTTTATTAAATTACTTGTCACGTTTAATAATAGGTATGTACACTTGTTCGTCTACAATCAAATTTTGTAAGATAGCGAACGTGTATTATTGTATGTTACGAGATTATAGTTACAGAAGTAAATAATAATTGTGAAAACGTATATTTATGCGTCGGTTGTTTATTTTTCCTCCGAAGGAGAATCCATATAATTTTTCGAATATAATCATCAGGTATCGCGGTATCGGAAGGTACACTGTAAGCGTGTAGGGTTTGAGTATTCGATTCGTAAGGAATAAAATTTTGTTCCATACGAAATGAAATCATTTGGGAAGATCGTGGATTATATAATATTTTGAAGGTTAACGTTGATAGCGGTTGTTGTGTCTGCCGAAAATAATAATTACGTTCCGTCGAAAATGAAAATGTTCTTTCGAACTGTAAACGAATAAAATTTACTGCTTTTTACATTATAATATTATACTACACCCATGGTGAGATGAAAACCACATCCGTAACTACAGTTGTTGTATAACTAATTATTTGTGTGTATGAATTGTTTTGGTACATTAAATTATGGCATAAGAATTATTTTTTAACAAATCTGAGATAATTATTACTGATAGTATATATTATTATGATCTTGTAATAATAAACTCGCGTTACGACTAACATTCGGTGGGAAAATATAATAAAAAATGTGATCAACGAGGCAATGAATATTTGCACGCACTTAAGTAAAGTCCTAAAGTGACTTTAAATCAAGTTCAATTATAGTTATTGATCGCCGACCGATTCGAAGTAATTATATAATGCTTATCCCGAGTAACTATTACAATGTATTATGTATATACGAACCACAAGAGTTTTCGTCTGACCCATCTGGACAATTCTTTTCGCCGTTGCAGAACAGTCCTCGTTCAATACAAGATTTATCACCGCAAGATAGTTCTCCGTCCTATAACAACGAAAACGCAACATTGAATACGGGTACAAAAAAGTTTATACGGTCAAAGTTTTACTTTAATTCTATTGCCGTCATCATTCTATAATAATGTATTTTAAAACACAAATCATCTTTCAGAAACCGCAAATTCGTCCGTAAAAGGCCATATTAATTATTTGACGGGTAAGATATCATATAAATGTAAATCATAACCGAATAGTTGTAAGTGTAAAATATTCGTTTCGATTTCGTAATCTCGCGCGCACAGGAGAAACTTATTCGTATTATATCATATAATATATATATATATATATATATATATATATATAAATGAATTAAGATTTTCATTCGGTGATAACAACAATGATGTTATTGTGATGATGAAAGATAGAAAATCTAAACGTCTAAAATAATAATTCAATCACGTATGTATAATATAATATACGGTTGGATTGTTTGTACATAAAAAAAAAAAAAAAAATGAAATATTTTGAAATAATTAAATTCCAACTCTCAAAAGCCGGCGCAACGAAACGACGACTCGAGGATAAATAATTTACAAGACCTTCGGTACATAATACATGTTCAATGTACCGCTGCTGAAATAATAGCTTGCGCACTGCACGTATCATCATTATCCAGACGTACTCGCATAATATAAAGACAATGGTTCCGCAGTGTTATACACCGCGCTTATATAATGAAAAAAACAAAAAATAAAACAAAATAAAACAGTAATATAATAATCATTAATCAAATATAGTATAGGTACCTGACACAATGGTTCGTCCGTGAACAATAAAGGCTTGACTTTGCGTTCTTTATTCTTCAACTTGCAATTCTTCACCGCGGCCTTCCAGTCGCACGTTTGTTTTTCGATGTCGAAGTACAGACCGGCCGGACAACGAATGGCTTGTAGTCCCTGCAATCGAAAACAGAAATGAAACGATTAATAAGTTCATCGACGCGTCGTTTACGCGCAAAACTATACGGGCAGCATTCGGTCAACTATATTTTGTGTTATAATAATAATATTATGTGCATTATATATGTATAATTATCGTGTTCGGAGGAACGTGGATTTTCATGGGATTTTTTCAAGCCGTGTACACGTCATGCGCCCAAAGAAAATTTTCTAATCATTATCATTACTATTACTATGTAGTCAAAAGAAAATAATAATAATACGTCTGGTGACTTTATATCTGGCTGTGCAACGTACACAGTATGTGTACACATTGTATTAAGTAATAAAGTATTATTATATATTGTGTTTGAAAACGTGCAATTATTATGAAAACCAACGTTTCTCGATTACCTATAATATGTACGCGTCTTATAATAATTACTTAAATCTTAGAAATTATAATCCCGTTCGTGTTGGTAAAGAAATAATGAATAACGACTATTATAGGCACGTTATACGTATTGTACTTGTGACGTACGGTTACGAAAACTGAATAAGAATAGCAGAAAAATGTGTACGACATTCATTTTACCGACTTCGAAGCATGTAATAATAATATTAATGTGTACCTATATGATAATTATAGATACCTAAACTAATATCAATGTGATAACGTACCGTTACTGTTGTAAAATTCCTATTAGGTAAAATTATATATACCTAGTGCGTTATCGTCTCGTATTATGCGAATAACTTTCATTTTTTATTTCATTTTTTTTATCAAAACTTACACTATACGTTTTATTATCATTAACTAACCGGTGTGAAATAATATATTTGTTCGACGAAAAGTAAAAAAAATTATTCGTTCGATTCATAAACTATAAAAATGTGTAAAGTACATTAATAGTACTATAAAATAATTGTTATGACTGATTTGAAGATTTTTTTATAAATATTATTTTAAAAATTATGCATTGATCGACATTATTTGATTTTGCAATCCTCAATCATATAAAAATATTGGCTATAATTATACAGATATTCGACGAAATTGTAGAATCGATGACAAATTATTGTGAGGTGATTAAATATTAAATATGTATTTACTTTAAATTAGCATTTAAAAAAAAAAAACTATTCCATATTTGGCCATTCTCCCCTAAGTATTTTGCGTTGCTTAATAATAAATAATAATCGTATTAACTCTATGTTCATTGTTCCGATTTATCGATATAATATATCACAACTATTATATTATACTTGACACAAGCGATAAAATATTTGTCTATAATAAATAAAAACAATGACTGGGCAAAATATTAAATAAATTGTAAAATTTATTAGTAATGTTTAAATATATGAACTAAAGGCATGACGTGTTCAAAACATGTACAAAAAAAAAATTTTTAAAATGAGACTAGAAAAATGTATAAATAGGTATGTGGCTCTCTTTCGTTATTACTTTTTAGACTCGTTTTCAAATGGGTGACAACGAACACTTTTTTAGCAAGTAGTTTATTATAATAATAATATTATCTTTTAGATTGTATGCTGTCATCCACGCGGTATCGTGTACAAGTGTAGTATTCTTTTTAAACAAAAGTCAGTATAAGACACTTAGCTAAGGTGTATGATATTGAATTAAATTTAGCCTCGATAAAAAAAAAAAATAATATATAAATGGGTTGTTAAAAAAATTGCACGTTGTGTTGTTGTTCTGGGTCATTCAAACGCCTCTCATTTGGTGAATTCCGTTCTTAGAAAATTGAATCGATTGTCATATAAATATGCATATTATAGTACACTGTGTATTAGATATCTACATATATACATTTATTTTCAAAAAGAAAATTAACGGTTGAAAAAAAGAAAAATAATAATAATACAAATGCAAATAGGTACAAAATCATATTGTAAAAGCGGGACAATCGCATGAAATGGTTTTAGGATGACAATGTTTGAAATCGCACGTAGGTGATTTTTATTTATAACCCGGAGAAATTCGCTCACTCAATCAACACGTGGTTAGTACAACAACAATAAAATATTATAATATGGCTATAATAGATGAGTGACTATATAATATTTTAACCGCGCGCTGTTAGCACCGTGTTCGTCGCGATTCGCGCATTTGACAATACACATATTATAACACATGATATTACTATTTTAATATTTCGATTCGTTAGAACAAACCCAGAGATGATTATTATGGAAAAAGTTCACTGGCAAATGCATCTACCGCGTTCAATAATATAATATTATCCCACTTACCGACGATGTGCACTGAATGACGTCACGACAGCTGTCACCGTCCTGCGCCGTTAATCGAAACCATTCGCCCGCGTCTTTGTCTTTGCATATTTCTATTTCGAAGCTTTCCTCTTTTTTGGGTTCACTTGTCGCTGCTTGCTGACGCTTAATACGCGACAATAACGAATCACAAGACCCTAAAAACAAAAATATAATTGTACACTGTAGATTTCGGCCAATATACACATAACAATTTAAGTTTATAGACACGGGTAATTGTACGCAGATAATCTCCGAATAAAGCGTTTCACATAATATTTATTTTATCAAAATGTTCGGGTGCAGTAATTTTTACTACCTAATGTTTCATAATCGTTTTACGAATTATAAGTATTTCTTGTAAAGATAATTTTTCATCATTTTTACAAATTATCATAATTTATATACGAAAAACACGTTTTAATTATTATTATTATTATTTTTTTTTTAACGTTTACATACAATAATAGCAACTTTTTCGGATATAAATGTTTGACATTTTGAAATTAATTTATTAATAAATATGCATTATCAGCTTAACGACATTTGAAAATTATGCAATAAACATAATACGCGAATTTTGCACAACATTCCTTGTGTGAAAATATGATGCACTATGATAATGAATTATGAATATATTTATAATGAGTTATATTTATTTACCTGCTTAATGAATTGGGATATTTAACATATTTATGAACATGGTTTCGATACATCGAATTAACTGTCACTTTCAGTATTGACGAAACCAACACATAAAAAAGTGGAGAGTAGTGCTAATAGTGTGATAATGTATACCTACTATAATGCATTTAATATGAGCCGTATTTATTTCATTATTTCGAAATATTTTGATTCGCAAATCAAATCGATATTATTATTGGTATTTTGAAATGTATCCTGAAATCAACAACAGTAATCCACTACATAGTTGAATGTACTCAACAACAACGATATTAGAATTTGATTATTAATATTGCACTGATAAATGATTAGCTGAAAACACTATTTTTGCATCGGTTCTGACAATAATATTATTTTGTATGAAAAGAATGTTAGAATTCTCATATCAATTACAACAGGTATACTTGATCGGAACTCGTGAAATTGTTATAGATAAACAATATTCTAATTATTCATTAAAACAACGTTTACCTATAATATTGTATAACTATATATTATATACAAGTACATTTTTTTTACGTACACGATTGATAAACGAGTCGAATGTTCTTAGTTGCACAAAAACTTTATTGGATTTGTAACCGAATAGTCGGTTTATACGCGATTGTTGCGGGCACACGCATTTCGTATAATTTCGAAAATCGGTTGAAAGTCTTATACTATAATTACCGTGATTCTTACGGGCCGAACGTTAATATACGACCGAGTTAAATATAGTGTACATGCATGTGCGTGTTGTAACATGCTGAGGACTCTGATCGGGATTATTCGCGATAGCAATAATTGGGGGGATGGGGGGGGCACTAATCTATAATAATAATATCATGATAACAATATTCGTGTAAACCACGAACTAAGATAACGTACTAGATATCCAACGACCATAATATTGTCAACCATTATTTTAGTGAAATCCAAAGTGGCTTGCCAAAACAGTTGTTGTAAATTACACTTAACGCTTGTTATCATACAAGTGACATATTTTACAAGATAACTAGACACCAATGTATATGTCTTGATTCGTGGTTGTCATTTGACCGTCTTGTAAAAATCGTCACTATATTACGATAACAAGCGCTAGGTGTACTTGACAACAGCCTGCAGTTTTGACAAGTCACTTTGGTGGGTTCCATTAAAATAATAGTCACTGTCCATTATATCTTAATTCGTGGTGCACACGGAACACTGCGTGCGTGTTATAAGACGCACTTGAGGAGCGTATCAAAAGGTAAACCGTCCCCCGGAATGCAATCCTATTTCCATAAGTGGACATTTGTTTGAATTTTTAGATTGTAATAATCCAATATAAAACGACGAATCATAAAGTCAATAAATATCATTTCGAATAAAGTTTCGATTTCGGGGGGAGGGGGGCTATTTAGATATTTAGGGGGACTAAACCTCTCTCCTCCGATGCTACCACAGGACGCAGATACGATGTCTGGTGCGACTCCGTTGACGTTTTATGATGTTGCACTACGTCAAGTCGTCAAAATTGTATTATATCTGCGCGCGAACGGTACCGGTAGGTACATAGGTAGTTTGTCGTCTGTGACCGGAATCAATAAGGATGGAACGCACCGTTAACAATCGGCATAGGGCACGTGATTTGTTTGCGGATCATCGTACACTTCCGGTGCCCCCGCGCAACATATCCACGGACCACGGCAATGTTGATGAACTTGCGACGTGCGCACGTGGCCTCGTTTATATTTACGCGCAGTATTTCCGATGCTCAACTCGCTCATGCCGCGTTAGGTTAGGTTAACAATGACATATTATTATTATTATCATTATTTATTAATATTTATTATTATTATTATTATTGTCCGCTTTCACGGCGGAATGTCGAACGAAATTCGAAAACATGACAAGTGTGCGCGCGCGTGCTTCCAGTTATCGATGCACTTATACCTATATGTATATGTCTAACGTATTATAATATATAAAATTATTATGTACGCAGCGCGGTTTTGAGCAGTTTTCTCGGAACGGAGAGAGGGAGAGAGAGAGAGAGAAAAAAAAGAGAAACAAATAAAGCTCGTTCTACTTTCTATACCATGGCGGCGGTGTGCCCGAACCGAAAACATAACTACGCGTGACAGATGTGTCAATACTTTATCGACCCTTTCTACATAGAATATAATATATTGTGCGAAAACGAACGCGGAATAATATCATATATATATATATATATGTTTAGGTACCACGGAACGACTTCGGGGCCATCGGACGGGACGGGCGGCCGCGGGCAAACCGACTTGTAAACGAAGGAGAAAAAATAAAAACGTAATGAACACCAGCTATGTTATGCTGCAGAATGATTGGTATCGCATTGCGGTGCATGTATATATTGTATAGTGGGAGGGGAGTCGTGGCGTTTAGAAATTGTGAAAATCAAAACCGTTGGTTCACAGGCACTTTGATATTCTCGGCGATAAATCGTACACAGTTGATATTAACGTATTTTCATAAACACAAAACCCGTTTTCGCGTCTCGGAAAGGACGGCGGTACACGCGTGTCCGTAACAAGTGTACGTACGTACATAATATTTCGTACGTCCGGTACACAGCGCACTATAATATTATACACAATATATACAGATTCCGTCGTCGTTTAAGAGAAAACAGTGCACGAGGGTTTGCCAATAAAACATTATTAATATGCACAGGTAATTAGTTGAGCCGGTGGAATCGAAACACGTGTGTGAGGGGAGGGGGGAGTAGACTTTTGACGGTGAAATGGAAAAGCCGGTTGTACCTATATACGGCGATGAGGGGCCCGGGACGAAGAAGCTGCGGACGAATAAGCAAGGTGTGTGTAGGCACTTGCAGGTATATATATATGTATGTAGGTAATATAGATACCATCGCGTTATCATACATAATCTGATATCCGGGTGTGAACATTATAATAATGTTGTTATTATTGCCGTGCACAGGCGAATGCATACGTATGATACGTAATAATAATATCGCGCGCGTTCGATAACTTGTACAAAAATTCGTGTTTGTGACGTACCCATTATTATTATTATTGTTATTGTTCGCTGTTTGTTGCACAGCCATCTACGTATATAAGTGAAATCATCTTTAGCCACGGTTGTCGCCTGTGGCGTAAATATTGTTATTATTACCTACTATTACCATTATTATCATTATTATATCGCATATCATAACTGTATTATATACATATTATTATACGTCTACGCGTACATACTACTACTATTATAATGTTTTATTGTTAAAACATATGTACGATGTGTCCGCGTATGCGCAGCTATATAGTGCACTGCATTGTTATAATATTGTTGTTCGACGTGTGTAACCCGACGGCCGATGACATGTTGTGTGTTTCGGTGCAACAAAGTCGATTATTGTTATGCGATTTCAGTTTTCCACTCGGGCCGTATATACGCCTATACTGTATAGCTGCCGGACAAGTGTTTTAACCGCGCACACCTTATCCCGGTCCCGAAAACTGTGCTGCACGAATGGCAAAACATGATATCCCTTTTAAACGCACTGCAGTAGCCGTATTGAACGCGAGGACGTTTTTTTTTTTCCAAAACAACTCGGTATAGGTTACTCACTCCACTGTATTTTATATTATGCGCTCAATAAAATTGTTTGGAAATAATATTAGACGACAAACGGTAAACTGCATCGTAATACTATAAATATTAGACAGCGAATATCATAATATATTTATTTATATAAAACTGAACCTACAATTTTGGAGGGACCGTGGCCCTTGGACATTAGAGTGCATTCCCGAATTTTTTTTCGGTTATCGGTTGTGACGGCCAAACCTTCGTCGTTATATCGTAATAATTAATAACCGATGCAGCGGCACGCGGCCGCCGGTATTACACGCGCACGTCATCATCGATTGTGTTCCGTCCGTCGATTTTCGCCGTATTATACGTAAATATATGTATAATATAATCGATATGCGAATGTGCCCGCGACGACGATTGGTTATTCGAATCGATTTCCATGGAAATCCATGACGTCCTCTGCGGATTCCCATATTATTTATTACGAGATATACACGCTCGCGTCCATCCAGTTTCTCGTCGCGTTTGAGTATTATAACCGTATGCGTATACCACATATTATTATTATTATTATTACATTATTACACTATTATGTCATCCGGTCGGACACCGTTTTCATCGTTTTACGATTTTGAACCGCGATTGTTGCGATAATACATTAAAATTATCGTCGCCTGCGTTAAGGTGCGCCGCGGCCGTTTCGGCTTGCCAATTACACGCACGTGCGCTAAATCGCCGTTGATGGTTAGGTACGTGAAAGCGCAAGTGACGAGTGCGTAGCAGCGTGTGTGCATGTCTTATAATATTATGTGTAGTATTTATGTGCGCGTGGGTGATAGACCTATATGTGTTACAAGTTGATCGCCGAATCGGTGTACAATATTTAGTTAAAACCCGTTGTTTTGTTTGGCAAATCGAGTAGGATTCGTTTCGTTCGTTATCGTTACGATACCGCACATATTGCCAGGGGCCTACGTAACACTGTTATGTACGTATGTATACGCGATGCGTGCCTCGAGAAAATCGGGACGATAATTATTATTACAATGATATTATATTGCATTATTGCACGTTGTTAATACAACACGATGTACGATTTTGAATAAACTCACTTTCTATACAGTGGGACGATGATGCATAAATGCTTGATTTGTGAACGTTTTCTTTGAACATTATTGTCTACAAGTTTGTTTGAATTAATTTTAATTATATTTTTTTTTTATAAGATATTATACGCGTATAGCACGTGCGTTATTGCTGCTATGTTCTAGAAGATAATACACGTTTTATCATCCGTGTACAAGAAATCGCGTCACGTTAAAAGTTTAAAAGATAAAAAAAAATTAGCATAATATCAGTTTTAAAACGGTCGTTTGCAGTGTATATATATATACAATTATTATTAAATATTAATTAAATGAGTAAATAATAATTTATTTACCGTGAAACACATATTAACTGAATGTCTCAAGTACGAACAGGACAGAAAAAAGATTGGAATCAACACAACAATGCGGACACTGCACTTGGTCCAGAACCCGAGGACAATACTAAGATAATCGACTTCCTAAAATCAACTAATTTATATAACGCAATCTAAAAATGTATTCTTTTTCATTTTTGTTTATTAGTATTTTAATTATTAGAATACGCTACCATAATGTACACCCATTGTAAATAACTTTGTTCCTCCACTACCAAAATTAATGGCCATAGATGCCGGGTTGTTTGTTTATTACTTGATCAAAAAAAAAAATAATAATAATAATTTATCCTTCAAGTTCAGCAGTGCACATGCCTTTCGAAAACGCAGTTTTGTACATCCTTTTATACGGCACTGCTGAAATGTTTTTTTTTCTTTTACAAAAAATATTTTCTACACACGTAGGTACGCGTGCCCGAAGCGAGAATAAACGCTATACCGTACCGTTTTGTTGTATGTACAAAGAGACTTTAACGCGCTTTCGATAATTTCCTGCACGCGCACACACACACACACACACACACACACACACACACACACACACACATTTTATGCAACAATACAATATACGTGAAAAACCGAGACAAACATAATATTTTAACGACGTCGTCGACGCGCAAACTTAGCCAGGTATCGTTGGAATGCGCAGACAGTGTAAATTGTATAATAATATTATAATATGCTTGTGTTGATATTAACGCACGAACGTTATAACTTACCTAACGTGATCAAGCACGCGATCGCCAGGAGCCTGAGTGAGGTTGACATGGTGGTGGTGGTGGTGGGCCTCATATGACTGCAGACCGATACGAGCGCGCATCCACTTTCGGGGGGGTGGGAAAAAAAACCAAAGTGCTGCACACGATTGCGTGGTGGTCCGCGTGCGCCTTGTATGCCGTGTATATTATATAGCGTGCGACGTGTTGGCCCGAGTCGTAGAATATGATAAAAAGGAAATAAAAAAAAAAAAGAAGAAGAAAAATGTACTGTTGCTCGACGAACGACGGAAATGCTTGTGCGTTTTTCGTCTCCTCGAAACAACGAAATTGACAGTAAGTATACAACGTTATATTATTATATTAAAATTGTATTAAAATTCTACGTGCTGCGTACGAGTGTCCGCAACAGTGACGGACCGAACGAGACTCGGTATCACACTTGGCTGCGGCGCGTCAATTTATTGTCTTATATACGCCGGGGCACGTTTCACCGGGGCGTCGCGTACTAGTCGCTGCCGACAGGTAGAGCCACCGGACCGCGCGTGAAAGTCTCCCGACGACCAGCGCTCGTCATGCCGCCGCCGCCGCCGCCGTGCGCCCCGCGTACATCACAATCATTTAATATTACAGTAATAGTATAATATTAGCAACAACATCGTATGCGCCCACGAACAACGAGATAATATTGTATTATATTCGTGCACATTTTGACATTTCAAATCGTAATCCCGGGCGCGACTGAAATCACTACACGTATAATAATATTATGCCGTGTGTACCTATACCGAGTATACGGCCGTGCGTATATCCGTTGCGATCTTGACGCGTCGAACGGCGTGCGACTTGCGAACATACGTGAATATAATGCGCTCAAATCACCTTGTTTTGGGTAAACTACTGCACCCGACTATAATTTTTGGAAAAAAAAAAAGAGATAAAAATTATGTGTAAACTGTGCGCCCCGATTATAATCATACCTTATAAATATCAAAATCCTAATGAAAAAAAAAAACAAAATTGTGAGTATAAGTAATAATAAGTATTAGTGGTAAAACACCGCAATTGATCAATTTTTGCATCAACAATATGTTATTACTTGTCTATTACTTGTCATACTTTTAAGTTTTAAAATTACAATTTGGAACTTGATTGCGCACAAACTATAAGTTTTATCCGAAAAATCGGAACTATAGGTAGTTCATGCACACGATGAAACAAAATCTACAACTGATTTGCGCATACCGATGATATAATATTATAATAATTTCATATTATTTTCATTGCACGATGACAATATTGCACTGATAATAAGGCTATATCGTTGTTGTACACCAACAATGTACAAACGTACTCCGGATTATGAATGATCACATACGAGTATGTAGTGAACGCAGTGAGTGTTCAGCCAATCAAATTAAAAATATTCGTGCACAGTTTATGTCGTATTTGATTTTATGTTAACCTGTGCCTTGGGCGTGATTTATGTCGCTATGACTTACGACTTTTTGTATTCTGCCTACATAATTTACTTACCTAATACCTCATACACGCTACGATAGAGCAGTGCAAACTGCAAAGGGATGCAATTGCACCCCTTGTCGTTTCGAAAACTGAATGGTAGTGAACATATTTATTATTAAAAACTATATGTATTACATTAATAATTGTATTGTCATACAAAAATATTGCTATACGCACTTAACTTAAATAATTAATCATTATTTAGAAATCAGCGTATAGTGTGTACCCCGTGACAAGTATCCTAGCGGTGTGTATACCTGTATAGTATACACTTACTCGTATACTGTACACTGGGCAGTGGCGGTTTCGATAAAATTTCAAGGTGGAAAATGGTGATTTTCATAATACTCACTGATTATCTGTTCTAGACTATTGATTGTCACCACCGCTCACTATTAAAGACCATTTATAATAAATAATATAGTGAATAACTATATAATCCTAAATATACTGAAAAACAATAAATAATCAAAATGATTAAAAATAAAAACGAAAGCTTTTTGATCACCCCACATCGCTCTTAATAACCGTCACTGCTCATACATGGTGTCATGTTTACACAGTACGGAAAATGACAAAAATCTTAAAAAGTTAAAAGTTGCGGTTCCTGAAAATTGGATGCTCATACAGTCTCGCTTTGTTTAATACGTAACATCATAATATAATAATAAATTGTATTATGATTTTGTGTGTGCGCGCGGTGAACGCGTTTCGTGTGATCTTTTGATTATTTTCATCGAACGAGATGCAACCCAATATGGTGACCACAACTATACAATTATAAGCGCAACTAAGACCAGTATATTTTATAATCGCAATGGTGCAACGGATCACGTTTCGTCGAGAGATGGTAAACGAAGTCGAAGATTCGTTTGTTTTTGATTTAATTGCAGATATGCCATCTAATAATAAAATAGTACAAATTTGCGATTATTTAACAGAAACTTATAAGCAAGACTTATTCCCTCTTTCTTTGTGGGCATCGAAAGAAGAAGTTATAACAAAATATAATGTATTTGAATCTTTCCATTCCAAAAATTTAACACGTATTTTTATCATCATCATCCATCATTATATAAATTTATAAATGCTCTACAGGATATTCAAATTGACACATATATAAAAATAAGAAGTGCAGAAAAAGGTGTAATACAAAAAAGAAATAAAGCGACAACGTATAATATGTATAATATAGTACATATAGAAGGTATATAAAATAAATTGCCGCAGATTTTATAATCTTCAATTTTTTTTTTTGCCACAGTTTATATATCGACTTTTAGAAAAAGGTTAATTTTACGGCAGTTTACATACAGCCGTCTCGCCGAAGACTATTCGATCGATGTACACGAGACTATAATATATATGCAAACATAGAGCTGTTTTGAGGGAAAATTACGAAAATTCGATAACCGCGTACTGAGAACGTCTAATTTATTCATATACATATTATATTATTTGTACACGTTACCGGATATATTTTTATGGCCAAACATACGTTATTTGGACGCGTATACTGCTGCAGTATACGCCTCTACGTGGACCAAATTTCCGACGATATCGTAATTTTGCTTCCCTCTACAGCGTTACGGATTATATCGTGGCTGATCGAGAAGTGCGACGATAGAGTTCTAATTTGCGTTCCGAACTCTGACGTATGCTGCCGTGAGAATAGTGTACACTATATTACATAGAAAGTTGAATGGTTTTTATAAAATCGTTCGTATTTTCGCAATTTTGCTCTCGCACGGAGAGTTTTGATCGCGTCAAATCCATCCCTGCAAAATGTTGAGTGGTAACACATTATATGCTGTTACCGCACTTCGTTACAAAATGTCACCACATTTTTATGTACCGTTTATACAGGTAGCGGTTATATAGAAATATAAATATTATTGGCACAGTTGCGCGTGACACGTTGCATTTCCTCGACCGCACAACGATACCTTCTATCGCAGATGATTTCTTTGCACCGATATAATATCGGTACTAGGTTTGAGATTTTACCGGTTTTCGCACTGGTGCGGATCTTACATAAGTAGTTATGTGTGACCGCTGATATAATATTACATAGTGCAAATTTGAAAGCAATAATACAGTATATTATTTTATCGTATATTTGAACAAACCTGGAATGCATCAACCATTTTAGCGGTTTGTAAAATTAATTGTTCGTGTATTATTCAAAAAGAGTATAGATTTTCATAATGATGTATCGATTTAACGGTGAATTAATTGCAAAATGTTTGCGAGTGGCTTATGGTATCGCCGCCGTTGGATGTGTTTAACATCCAAGTTTTTTGATTTTTTTGTTTTTTTCCCCAAGTGCGAGATAAAAACGGAAACAAAACTACAAGCAAATATCTTGTATATAGTCTCATATAAATGCATGTAGTAATTTTAATTCTCCGTTCTCCGCTACCTACAAGGAAAATTAAAGTTGCGCGTACATCATAAACGATAGACAATGTATTAAGTTTAGAATATTATCACCTACGTTATCGAAGTTATAGATAATATTTCAATTAAACTTTCAAACTTGAAGACACCCATCTCGGTGGTCAACACTTAATCCGATACTCATATTTTATACATATTATGTCCACTAGGTAATACTACTTATGATTTATAATTTGTTCTCATAGTTCCTATTTATAATATGTCATTACATTTTTTTAACACCAAGAAAGTAGAAACTTATCACCGTTTAAAAAAAAACGTCGCCTATATCGAGTACTCTGTACAGTCGTACGCTTGTGACAGTGGTTCACTATAATGGTGTACCCACTAACCTGGGCATGTCCCATATTAATAAAATAAATAAATAATAAACTACACAATATCTTGCCAGGCAGCTTTCTAAATTATGTTTTAATCTTATAATAATTATCATCGTACAATGATTTTAATTTTAGGAAATGGAGCGATCTTGCCGGAGAAAAATAAAATTCACAGAGGTAATAACGTTTATAGGCACAAGATGTAATCATAAATATTAAAATGGTTTATGAAAATAGGTAAAATAGTTACAACTTTATGTAAATGTATGGATCAACTGATTTGACTACTAAATTAATTACGAATTAATAATCCAACCAACTTGTCAACCGTACCAAGACCGCGTGCCTATATAATACAGACAACGTATGTAATACAAATACCAGTTTTAATCTTTAATCACTGTAAAAAAAGTATTGGGATATATTTTTATAGTATTACGTAACATTCAATTTTAGGTTTCTATAATATTACGTATAATCTCGTGTTTACAAGGCATACTTTGTAGTATTGTACTTATACGTATAGTGTTCGACGTTTGTAAGTCGCAATTCGCAGCGTTAGTAGGTACCCTATAGTACAACAAAACTGTTGATTTCACCTAAAATTGTTTTCCTGTTGTTCCACTTCAGATTTCTCGTTCGATATTTTATGTATTTTTAAAGACCCTACAAAGGTCGTGTTGATTTCTCATATATTATTGGACGGTTTAATATCACGCTTGCATGTATAAATGCTATATTAATTAAACACATTAATTGGAAGACAATAACTTATTGCATAGTACATGTCTCCTTATTGCTGTTATTTAATATTTGTACACACTTTTCTACCTACTTACTAGCTACAACAATATTATTTAGAAAATATCTGTACATGTATATTTCGCCAGCTAACACATACAGTACCATATTATATATAATATATCACTATAAAATATTCTAATGCGATCTGAATATAATAAGATAGTTAAAGTTTATAATATTATACAAATTAACGAATCTACTCCTGCAGCTCGTGGTTTATACACGCAGTATAAAAAATATATTTTATTATGATAATATTATAGTGATAATATAATATATATTATATAGATTTTTTAAAAAAAAAAAAAAACAAATCGAAAACAAAACGTTTCAATTACTTAACGCGCACCTTTTCGGAGCTTTGGTGCGATACGATTGTGTTTTCGAACGACTATGCCAATTATTTCCACCGATCTTCAAGAAGCACGGCGTTGACGTTCGCTTTCTGAGTTGATTGATGGAACGCGATCGACGATTCGGTTTTTCGTCGGCCGGGTACTCGTCGGTCAGGTCCTCGTCGGCGGTCATCTCGGACTTCAGTCCCCAGTTCTTACTCGTTATTTTGGCCAGTGCGTTGCGCAAAACTCCGTCTAAAACGTTCAAGTCGCACGCGGTTAGACGCACCGACACGATAATAATTGTTTTCATCTGATTTCAGCGGTTGTATATTGATTTGAATTACAATGTGCGGAACAACTGAACACAAAACAGTATTACACGCATCGACGTCCAACCATGGAAACGACGAACAAACAACAGTAGAAAGAAGCATTTTTATTTTTATATTTTTTTTTCATTTTATTTTTTTTTTTTTTTACATACATAGTTTAATTATATCGGCAGTCTCTTATACGATAAAGAACAATACGATTATAATACGTATTATAATCCATGACAATAAATATTATGAGGAAGAACCGATTGAAAAAACCTCTCAATGGAGGGACTTTGTCGTCGCATAATATTGTATAACATAAAAACACATTTATGTTTGTTAATCTCATATTATTTTTATCATCTTTTGATTTTCGACTAACGGACAAAGCTGCGGTGTACGGTTAAAATAAGTTTACTAAAAAATGCATTCGATTAACATTTGAATAATAATAATAACGCATTATGTGATTCGAAAATATATCGGGGCACCTAAAATGTGACTTGGAAAATTCCTCGGGGAAAAAGAAATGTATAAAAAAACCCCGTACTATTTTCCATATACGTTGCCCCATTCGGAGTGTAAAATAATAAATCAAACAATGTTATTTACAACTAGGCACGCCAGATGTCATCGGCAACACGTTGTACATCCAAGTGGTTTTTCAAACGCTTGCGAGAAACCACAAGAACGAGGCGCTCGAACATACGTACTATGTTCGATACTGTATAATATTATTAATATACTATTCAAAATAATTGTCATAAAAATATTATAGGTAAAAAATATCTACTATTGTCTTTACAATATCGAAATGTCATGCAACAAAAATCATGCTATGTTACCATTGAATCCTCAGAAAGTATTAACAATCAACATGTGCGTATTAATTGGTACCGTACGATAGAACAAATCGAATTTTAAATCGAACAGACTGCTTCGATATATGGTTATCGATTCTCTCGAGTCCATGCATATAGGCGTCATATTCAAGGCTAACCTGCAGGTGGAACCGCGTATCCTCATACAACAAAAACGTCATTAGACCAGTGGCGTGTTGACTGTGATTTTGAAGGGCAATTGCCCGATAATTTTAAGGGGTGAGTGGATCAGTGAATTCTGGATTTTGTGAGAAATATTGTAGTACAAAACTAAATACATAATACATTTGAATATGATATAAGAATAAGAATAATAACTTGTAATAATAACCCTGTGCCCCCCTGGATACGCCACTGGGTGGGTGGTAGGAAAATCAAAAATGAATTGCCCGATAAAATATTTCACTTCGCCACACCACTGCATTAGACCATTAGACGATTAGCTGACATATGTATCCAATTGTTGACAAATTAATGTCTGCCGTATGAACAAATTGTCATTGCTACATAATCAACAAACAAATTTTCCGTCCCTTGAATCGCGTCGTCACGTGCATGTCCAACAATTTATATAATATATAAATGCGCTCAAACGCGATTGAAATAATTCAATCGTTTCAAAACATAACATTGAATGTAATAATTAAAGCAGCATCGTCACCAAAAGAGAAAAACTGTTATATTATTATTAGTTATTATTAGTCAATTCGTTGTGGTCAACTAAAAACAATTTGTTTTATATAAGCGCATATCAGTTAATATTAGTCAAATCAAAGCAAAACTCGTGTTTTGCATATCTCAAATTAAATAATTCCACTGCACTTTTGTGTGTTTACTGATGCGTGTTTTGTTTTACGCTTTTTTAGTTGCATCTCTTATTGCATTTTTCATTTATATTTTGGTAACTAAAACTATTATAAAATTATTATCATTATTAAACTATCGTAATCTATAGATAACTAAAATGTCATCTGAATCTCCTAAACTATAAAAGTGAGTAGAAACGTCATTAACAGATTAACGTGTAAATGACTACCAATTTTGTAAAAAGAAAATCGGAAAAAGTGTCTAGTACCTTAACATTTATCAAATTTTATTGTTTCATTTTATGACAATCAGTTTTGTATTTCAAAATTTTCTTAATACCTTTATAATTTAAGCATTTAATCATTTATAATTCAACAGTAACCGTTTATAAGAATATACATTTAAGTGCTTAGCATAAAAAAAATTTGAAAAGTATTGAGTGATAATATAATGTAACAAGACGTTTTTATACATTTCTAGTGGCAGTAAATTCGACAGACACATGGCATACATATAGTTACGAGTTAACATTATACGAAAATGAAATATCTAATATGGATTTACTTTACATATTGTACTTAAATACCCTTTGAAATTCTTGAATCGGGGTTCATGGTCCTCCGCACGTTTTGAAACGCAGGAGTTGCGACGATTTCAGTGTCAGGATTGGTGAATAGTGCATTCCAAACTGTAAAATTAAACATTACATTCGTGGTTTATAGTTTTTAATCTTGTCGAAAACAAAAGTGCAACAGGTCTATATAATTACATTTTCGTGACTTGGATTTCATTTGAAATAAAATGCATCATTAACAAAACTATGGCACTACCGGATTTGTATACGAGTTTTTTTGTCCCGATAGAGCCGTCTCCGGATTGAAGTTCAATTAATTTTTGAGATAATACCGATTTTGATAACAACGGTCGATAAATAGGTATTGCACGCGAGGCGACCGTCGAAAAAATGGTAATTTTTTTTCAATAATTAAAAATCGTATTGTTTTAATTTAACCTTAAGAACAATATTATAATACATAGTTGAATTATAATATTGATAGAACGTTGGAATAATGATATTCCATAGAACTTTGATACATTGAACTATTAGCTAACATATTGCAGATAACATTGAAATAACAAAATATGTTGGTTATACCATTCTGGGATGGTCATGGTAGAAATATATAGAAACCAGAAAGTCGACGTTTTTTTAATAATGTTTTTAACGCAATTAATACGAAGGGTATAATGAGTGTAGATTTAAATTCGTAATAATCTGACATACTGGTCGATGTCGAACGATTGAAAAAACGGGTCTTATGTTTTTAATTTTAAATGTTTGTGCCATGTATAATATCACAAACGTTATCTCTTTTATTGTTTTATTTCACATAAGTATAAAAGAAAAAGTTCGTTTAAATATAATAATAATATATCCCGATTTATAACTTTCAACATTTGTGACCCCAAGTCTTAATAATACAAGTAATATTTTGTACATCTGTCGATTTTTATACTTCGAAAACTATATTATTAGACTATTTTGAAGCATTGTAATCAAGTAGTCGAATGAACGGTATACTTTATAACTTCGGGCGTATAATTTTGCTGTTCGTATTCATACGGCGCACACGCAGTATTATAACACGCACGCATGCGGCGTTAGAATTTCCATGAAATGTTCAATATTATATTCACGCGATATAACTTTAATGATATTAATACCACCTAATAATAATAATAATTTATTCAACTCAGAAACGTTATAAAATATAGTTATTTCGTAGAGTTCAACAATTAATGACATAATATAATATTTGTTATGTATAACACAATATGGACGAAGAGATAACCGTAAAATTTTTATTAAACAAATACGGCCGTCGATCGTGAACTATCGCAGATAATAATATTATTTTCAGTACGAACACTTTTCGACGTAGTGAATAGATTTTTTTTTCTTTCTATTATGGAAATTTAATTTCAAAATCTTATCGCATCGTTACCAGGTATCGGTGTATAATAATTATACGCGGTATTCTGTTTAATTGTTTTCCGAGTGCCTACATAATATTGCCAATAAAGAAAACCAGACGTCTTACACACGACTGCTTCGAAAACGTGAAACTATGTTTTTAAATGTAATAATATTATATAGTCGATGGCTAGAGTACCCATACAAGTCGAACAACGATTATGATTGCCCACGGGCGAAACTACGACCCGGGCCGACTGGGCCTTGGCCTAGTCCATAAAACTTACACGAAAATGACTTAATGAAAGTCGCATTGACATTTACGATTTACTGTCCACCAGTGTTAAAATAATATGGATTAGGGTGTACAAGATGAAATAATAGTAAAAATTATAATAATATGTTCCTTCAACTATTGTGATGACGGCAATGTTTTTACGACGATGTTTACTAGCTGTTAATAATGTCTTACTCATCGTTTACCGTATGCGGAGCGCAAACAGAACGAAATCGATAAACTCGGCGATTAAAATCCATATAAGGTTTACGGCCATGATAAAAGGTCTTTATTTACGAAAAGTGCAGTGACTAGACGGTATTTTAGCCGTTCGGTATGCACCCAAAGTCTATGGTTGAAATGGCGTATCAAGGGCATGACGTGAATATAATTCCAACAGGCGAAAAATCGTACCTGTTACATATTATTATTGAATTTACCGGTGAAAGATCCGATTTTCCGGAAGTTTTCCAGGTACAACGCTATTATAGTGAAACTAATCTCATGCCACTGGTGAGGTTCCGAGGTGTTCGATAAGACGGATGGTGCAATCAGGTTGATTTGATTCGATTTTCCAAACAATCGTAGTAACGTGTAAAAACTTGTAACACGACAGATTTCAGTTTGAGCGTGCATACAATTTATCGTACTTACAAGATTATTGCCAAAATCGGCATTACGTCGTTGATCGAGGCCCGAGGGCTCATAGATCCGCATAACAATGCTGTGATCGCTTCAGCTTATCGGGATGTCCGTTCACATCGTATTAACAAATATTTTGACGGGCAGAGTCATCGTATGCTCTTTATTTAGTAAGTTTTAAGTTATTTTTATCACCGGAAGTCAATGAATTAATTCAAGTTATTCGTAAATCTTATCTTCTTAGATTGACTACGAATAAAACTTGTTTTTCGATTTGTTAACACATTAGATACAACAGTATACGCATACGCATAGCCGCATAGGTTATAGGTACGTTCATGAAGTTGATAAGTATTATCTATCTAAATATTATAAAAGAGCTAATGAATGTTTGTTTGTCCTTACGAATTCCTACACTATATTCATCCGATCGCCATGAAACTTTGGGAAGTGGTTTCTGGCATATATTATACAACAGCTTAGTCGTCGCGCGTATAGCTGTGTTTTCAGAAACTTGAAAATAAACCATGCACTACTTACCTAACAACGTTTTGATAGTCTTAGTGAATATTATTACGGTTACATTTTGTACAAATGTGGTACTATTTAAAAGCGAGAAGTGATAATTGGTCAACGATTTTCACGTGATATTTTTAAATTCATAAATTATTTAGATTTTGGTAATTAAGTATCCAGTAAATTATTCGAGTTGCTACGAAAACCAAAATAACAATGAAACAACTAATAACGTAGTCTATATTTTTGCACGGTTTTTCACAACGATACGAAATATTTCTGAGACATTCAAAAAATTGCAATTTCAACGCACCAACAAGACCAAATTACCGAAGAAATGAATGAATTAGGAAATAATTTTCAATTTACATCAAAACAATCCTTATAGTTAATATCGTTGTCAAAAACACATAAAAAAAAAATAAAAAAACGGTTGGGTGAAACGATCTCCAATATTTTTAGTTACGATAAGTTTAACTTATTATTAATCTTGTATTAAGTTTTAAAGAGTTTTTGGACAGCCAAAAAAATTTTATAGATATTTAAAAAAAAAAACTTACAAAAATTGAAAATTTAAATTATCTACAAATAAGTCAAAATATGTCAAAATACTTTGAAAACTTAACTATGTATAGAGAACACCAATATAAAGATTTGGTGAAAATTTCAAGTTGTTGCGGTTTTTGGTTTTTGAGTTAGAGCATTTTAAAAAAATTTGTAAAAACGTGATTTTGCGTAAAATGTCCCGTTTTTTCGTAATTTTTTATCGTTTTTTTTCGACGCTTTGAAAAAGTATTGAAAAAGTTGGATTTTTGACTAATCCAATTACCATCTACATTCACTTTCCTTTCAGAAAAGTTGCTGTTTAAGCAAATCGAAGCATTTTTACTGCCAAAAAAGGTGTCGTGAGACACAAAAAAAAAAAACAAAAAAAAAAAACACACATCATTGTAAAATCAATAGATTCCATCACTCCGTTCAGAATCTAAAAAAAAACACACATCATTGTAAAATCAATAGATTCCATCGCTCCGTTCGGAATCTAAAATATGATAGCACTAGGAAAGAATTTTTTTAAATTCCTACCTTAAGGGGGTCAAGAGGGATGAAAATGGAACAAAATAGTTTAGCCAGAATCGCTGAAGCTATATGAATATGTGATTCGGGTTGTAGTTTCAATTTACGGTGTCGATAACTGCTACAACATATTTTGATTAATTTCGACCAATTTTTTGCATTCATATGATCAAAATATAATATTGGCGAATTGAGTCTAGGTCAATAGTATATATATTTACCATTAAATCTATGTTCGTTCTCCGTTGGTATATTTAGTTCGTAGCCATTCAATACGTCTTTATTACACTTTATTCTAAAATAAATACACGGTAAACAGGTCATTAGTAAGAATAATTGTAACTATACGACTCACATTTCATATTTACATATTTTTAAACAGAAATTTCGGTTCGGACTGCCCCCACACTTTTCTTATTGTCACCAGACGTATGTACACCGAAATAAAGACCAAGTACTTGGAATTGACAAGATGCATTTTTCTAAAGGTGACAATTACTAAAAATGTCATAGTAAATAACTTTATCGAAAACGTATAAGTGGTACCTAATATGTATCATAATGCTTGGATACCATGTTTTAATTTATAACAAAATATATAATAATTTTAGAAAATTATACTTTCTGTGTATACATATGACGTGAAATATTGTACAATATAAGTAAAAGAGCATGTATACATTGAAATAAATATAAGCACAACTAAACAAAAAAATTGATCAAAATTGTATACTTATATTAAGTCTTACTTCGAGTTTTTTTGTTATTTTATTATAGTTATTATACTATATGTATAAACCTACTTAATTATTATTACTTTTCTTGTGTTGTATATCAATTTTTTCTATTGAAAAATATTTAAAAAAAATAAAGTATATTGCTCAATTTGTATAAGGATTACAGTATAGTAAATAATTAATTAAGTAAGAACCTAATATTATAATAAATTAATTATTACTACAAATTCCTACGGGCCATGTATAATAAATATGATTGAGATATTCTTAAATAAATAAATTTTATTTTTGAAATAATATTAATCTTACAATCACTTACATTTGGAATTAACGTTTAATTTAATTTTTATTGTTCAAAAATAAATGTTGAAAATTGGATTATTAAATCAACATTTCACGAAAACACATAAGTTTACTAATAGATAAGTAGGTTAGGTTGAACTATATTCAAAAATCCAATTATGATTTATTCATCAAATTTTAATAAATTGCGTACATATATATATATATCTCAATCATTCACATATCAGTACGACAATTTAATAAAACAACGCATTTTCCCCAAAGTACCAGCCAAACAAAGTTTATTATTAGAAAAGCAACAGATTTGTATATAATAGAGCATTAGTCAAAGTTAAAATCATAAAAGTGCATAGATATAAAAAAAAAGAAATTAAAATAAAATGCATTATGTATGTCGTATAATGATAAAACCAATATGTTCATGATTCCTCGTTTCACTATAAAAATTTTAAAAAAATCGTATTATAATAACTTACTATAGATTTGACCTAAATAGTTATACTAAAAACTAAAAACTAAAAAAAATTAACCGTAAAGAACTTCTAGGAAATCTCGGGAATATTAAATCCTATATTTTTACTCTGCACTAGCTGATTTACCCGGCTTCACATGGAGCAATCATGACCGGGGCATAGTTCTAAAAGGAATACTTCTAGTGGCTCACATAGGATTATTTTTTTGGGAGAAGACGGTCAAGGTATAAATATTGCATATTTTACAATATAAACAATATAAACAATTATAAGAACCCTTTAGATATTTTGATAATATTACAATAATTATTGTCATGAACCTTACTGACTTCAATTGTACTTAAATTGAAATTTTGAAAAGTTATGTTATTTAAATGTTTAATGTAATAAAAATGTATTTAATCATTAAAGAATAAAATACTTACCATAATCACAATAACTATTTATAAGTATATTAGGTTGATGTATTATTAACTATTATGTTTGTATCAGTTATTAAGTATAAATGTTAATTTTCAATCATTACAAAACTAACAAAAACTAGTGGGAAAGTATTTTAAAAGTATTTGTATATTTAGTGCTTAGTAAAATAGTTGATTCACTTAGCGAGTGTATACAAATTTTTCGAAGCAATTGTGAAAACAGTATAACTAAAAAAATTTAAAGTATTTATATATATGTTCAAAATTAAATATATACGTCTTAATCGCGCACGTAGATTGCATAAAGTAAATGGAATTTATTTATTATTGTATACTATTATTATTATAAAAGTTTGTACATAAACACTCGCAAGGAAAATCGACTATTTTATTTAGCACCACAACTTTAAAATAATAGTGAACACTCACGGAGTACCAGGTGAATTGTATTTGCTGTGCTGTGATATTACATTATAAAAAATATTACCAAATATATTTTTAAAGTATGAAAAAAACTTTAAAAATGAAATAACATGTTTAAAAGAAAATGTTTGACTCAAGTAAAAATTTTAATCCTGTACACTCAAGTATACATTTATACATGTACTTTAGGACTACACGAAATGAAAATTGTTAAATTTATATCTTCATATTATTGTGCTTTAAAAGTACATACATAGTGTAAAGTTTACACTGTAAACAATTGATACAACTACTAACATATAGATCCAAATAATTTCTTGTGGATAAATTTAATAAACTTATTTTATTTTATCATGTTTAATCTAACTTCAGCAGCAATATTTCCATTGAAAATTCTACATGTTTAATAATAGGTACTATTTAATTAAATTAATCCTGATTCATTTTCTATTACTTCAATAATAATTATTTTAATTGTATGACATGTTTCTTACATTAATGTAGTACTTACCATTTACCGCTATTATTTTATGTTTTTTTTTTTTTTTTGAGAATTAAACTTTTCATCACATATTTTAAATTGTATTATATACCTTATAATTATTATATTTATTAAATTTGGAAATACTTTTTCTATAGTATTGAGTTTTTGTCTTGTTTATTATTTTTTTTATTATTTATTTATTTATTTCAAATGAAATAATTTTTATAGTTTAAAGTTTTATTGTTTTTACGGGAAAATTATCTAGCTGAAATCAACTCAAATTAAATCATAAAACTTGAAAGTCATGTTTTTATAGTAACAACTAACTTTCATTGGCAGTATTTTCATACGATTATGATTGTGGCCATGTTGTAACTATACACAAATGTGTACGTTATGGATACAATCTCATAATGATAGGCGATAATAGGCTTGAGTAAAAGCACCTAGACGGCTTATACTTGACATTTACAATTTCATAACCAGGATACATTTATCTGTTGATAAGCAAAGATTATCATAAAAAAAATACTTGAAATGCGTGAGCGGTAATAAATTAGTTGATAGTACTTTTAAATATTATATTTAATACTATACATACATATCAATCATTTATCTGAAACCTAGATACAAATAGTTTAAATTCGTTTTCAAAATTAAAGTCAAATGCAATACGTTCATACGACTTGAAGGTTTGTTAAAACTGTTAGATTGAGAGTGGAGTGTGAAGATACATGAAAAGTAGTGGTGGGACGAGAATTAAAGACGGGAAACCTTGCTTTTCGAGTATCACAAATAAATGTATTTATTTAAATAAATACGGACCCTATAGTCACTATAATGTATAGTACTCTACGTATTTGTATATTTTTCTTTGATTATTGTAGATGATCTCAACATAAATGCCTGCACTCGTCCATAACCAATATAGTTGTGTCGGTTAATGATCCGTTGAGTATAGAAAAATGTGGGGGCGATTAAAATGAATGTGAACCGTAAATGGTACCCGAATGGCCTGCATGTCTAATGAAAGTATCTGGTTTCGCCTTAATTCCAAGTACAGCAGAATTAAATGTATTCCCCGAAGGATTGTCGCTAATTTGTGAGTCGTTAATAAACGCATTGGCCTATCGGTATAATCACCACGTAGACGATTATTTCTTTTTTGTTCTTACCAAATATTTTAATCGCATGAATATATGTTTTAACGACTGTCGGTTTTAGAAACCGATTAAGACTATAATCGTTTTATGTAAACATATATATATATTTTTTTTCCCCCGAATTCCTTCCATGTCCTGCCGTGTTAAGTTATCGTTTATAATATTATTTTAATGTTTATTGAAATAAAATTACGTATATTCTATTTTTCCACGTCCGATAATTTTTCAAATGTTGTCTTGAAAATATATTATTTTTACCGTGTTCTGAATGAACTTAAAATATTTCGAATCTATCGACAAACACGATTTTCGAGCGCATTGCATACATTTCTAGAAACGTTTTAAAATTCACATGGACAGTGCTGTTTACTCGTAGTCTTGCTGTTTATGTCTCACACAACTTTAATGCTTCCGCCTAGAACAGCATTTTTATTATTAACGTTTCGTTAGTTATAAAATTCCATGACACCGCTGTGTGTGCCGTGTGGCTTCTCATACAAGATAATAATAAAAAAAAAAAACCAAAAAATTTAAACAATGTGGTGGTGCAATGAATACCTAAATATAGTATAGATTTTACGTGTAATATAATAAAGAAGTTTTGAGAATTAATGCGTAAACAAGTCAATTTATACCGTAGAAAATTATATGTATACTATTTCTCGACTTCGGAAGATAGAAAAATAAAACACACCGACTCGGGTTTTGATGACCGGGAGTTGAGAAATGATTATTTAAATTAGATTCCAAAATACATTTGATTTATTAATTATTACGTAGTCCAGAAAAAAAAAAAACGAGTGGATAAAATCGTTTACGAATTAATCCTACCGAGGTTTAACACGTGCACCTTTGAAAGTGATATTATAATTTCTAATGTATATAGTTTGATAAGAAATAAATAAATTAAACGGAATCCATACGTATGTATAAATCTGAACAACGTATTGCCGTGTTGTTTTCACTACGACACTTCAACTACAAAATATTATTGTCTTTCGATGAACTTCGACGATTTTCGACGAAATTATGTGAAAATTTATCACAAATGTTATAAAAGCGTGAAACTCGTGCCTATAGATATTTTAACGAACGTACCTACATGTCGCAGCTATAACCACGCTGGTATTCGACATTTTTATGCCGAACGTGTTATTATTACTATTTGTTATAACTATTATTATTATTGTAAATTTGAGTATATTATAACGATGATCATCTTGCTATTATTTCAACAAGTGAGCTGTATAAATTCAATTTATTTGTTTGTTGCGATCGATACCCTTATACGCTATGTCCTAACTAAATCCGTGCGTTGCGTGTATTGCGGGCGATGCGTCCACGCAAATAATCCACACTGCCGCAAAGTACGGACCTGTCCTAACTGGCATCCGCACAAAATAGAACATGTTCAATTTTCCATGAACGCAACGTCGTGCGTGAAAAACGGATTCAGTTAGAACATAGCCTTAGTCATGAAAGCTTATGTATAAAAGAACTGTCCAATAATAATCATACAGTAATAAAAATATCACGTTATAAATGAGTTTAATCAGTGCTTTAGGCAAAAAAAAATAAAGTAACTTGGTATATCGATTACCTATTAAACATTTTTTGAAATACCTGATTTTACCAAATTATAAGTGTATGCGTGTGCGTATTGTGTAATAAGTAACAACTTATCTATGCAATTAAATGTCTTATGAATTTATAAGTACCTAAATGATGCTATTGTAAAATACTTCTTATTTTTATTCAAAAACATCCGCATGTGTTGTCTCCTTGTAAACATAGCAACTTTTCATTCAATAGTTCAAATGGTGTGTAATATAAATTAATATTAAAGTAAGCCTACCTATTTACAAACAAAGGAAAATTGATGAAAATAAGATCCAAGATCTATGTGAATAATAATTGGATATTAAGAAAAATATTTGTTCGATAAGTATTCGTGGGTCTCACATAGACATGCTCAGTGGAACCCATTATGCTGTTGAAATAAAAATAAAAATAGAACAAAAATCATAAAACCCGTTTGTACATGGTGACCGTGTAAATACTTAGACGAAAATATAATTTTCAATCATTTGATCTTATAGTTATAGTATAATATAGTAATATACCTATTTATATATTAAACAAACTTTGTTTTGTCATTGTATTAATCAAGTAGTAATCTGTATTCTTAATATTAAAATACCTACCGATGATGATTTATTGAAGAAAATTAAAAAATGTCAAAAATAAATACAACTGTCATACGAGTGGCAGGTATAAGAATAAATAAAAACATGATAAAACAGACTGCCGTAGAAAAACGAATGTTTTCGGTAGGTATAAACCATTACGTGCATCCGGAGAGTTACCTATGTTTGACTTCTAGGTTAAAATGTGTGTAAAAGTATTTATAAATTCATATCAATGCATATCATATCAATGTTCAAGCAGTTGCTTTGGTTTATGATTTTAGGAAGTGCACGCCGTCGTATACTCATAAAAAAAGTCGATTGTTTAAAAATAATAAATTACATTTCAGTGTTCAATTTTTTATGTTTGATAGTTAACATTTTTATACATTTTCACTCTTACACGTTATTGAATATTGTGATTATAGCTTGAATTTCGTGAAAATTAGCTAATGAAGTACTATTCTGTATTCACGAGTATTATAAATTATATGGTTTATATTATACATAATATTATAAACATTATAATTACACATTTGAAAACAATTATTTTTCCCCCGGAAATCATAGTAGCTTAAAAATATTAACACACGATTTTATTAATTATAATATATATTTTGATACAATATTGTACGAATAATTTATAGAAATGTTTATTTATTTTATATAATTTTACACATTTTAATGCCTATTAATTTCCTCTTTTGTTTACATAATATTTATACTACATAACTACGTATTTGATATACAATATACTAATATAAGTGTAATTTTTATAATATATTTTGATTTACTAAATTAAATTGTGTAATTTTTCGATTAAAACAATGAATATTAATTTTATCTTATTGTCTTTTCATTATACCAAAAAAAGACCAAAAAAACTCATGGTAGGATCTAGAACTATATGTTTTTCACTATTCGAACCACATATAGATAAAGAATCCTTAGGACCTAAATATATTAAGCCTCCTGTGTAACATGAATCCGAATGAGAGCCATTTGTTGTAGAACAATCGAGTACCTTTTCATCATTTTTCATAATAATATAGTGACCGTTTACGTCATGTTCATTTGAATGGACTATCTGTTGAAAAAAAGAACATCTTATTAAAGTTATTTAATTAAATTAATTAAAATTAAAATCATTTTATTAATAACATTATAGTTTTTTTATTTTATTTTGATTATTCTAATTATTATGTAAAAATAAAATAGTTATATAAATAATTATTGTATACAATATACATTATTGTGCAGAAATATATTGAAAATATTATAAAAGATATATAATATTTATTTAGTGTATTTTTTATTATATAAAATATATTGTTTTTATTCCTAGGTATATAATGTTATAATAAATATCCAACTATTTCGACTAGTTTGGTTCTATAATTATACATATTTATATAATTTTATCTACAGTTCTAAATATGCATACTTCTATAGTACATGCATAATGCATTCTAACTGCAATAAATTGCACCATAATAATTCCAATACATTTAATGTTTATATAATTTTAACAAAGATTTGAATTATAAATAATAAATGCACGTACGCCTTGTTTTATACGAAAACAAAAATACGCTCTCATTTTACTTCTTGAAAAATATATTATATATTAATAAATTATTTAGATGTAATTTAAAGGTTTTGGTAATTGCAAATACCTATAAATTAGGAACAATTATTTTTTTTTATATGTCTTGGTTTTCTTTTGTGTATTTAATATATGATATATTTTCTTCTTCATAGAATTCAATAATAATTATCACTAACAAAAATGTATACAAAATTATTTTCGTTATCATCAAACCATCATAAAAAACCAGTTAAACTTAAAATAAAAAGAAATGATTATCTAATCAGGTAAATTATAAACTATTTTGTTGGCAACATTTAGCAATTTTGTTGAATCATTTCTTAGTTTTATATTGATAATATTATATAACTACAGTTATTCGAATTATATTGCAACCCGCAAACTACAAATGTTAAATATTATTAGCATATGGCTCCAGTATAAATAATTAATAAAAACTAAGACTAACAAACTTAGTGAACTAAAATTAAAGCTAATATTATGATTAAGATAAAAGGTCACAGAAGAAATAACAATAAGATAAAATAATAAACAATATGTTAAATAATAAAATCTTACTTGTGCATAAACGTAATAAAATCCTGCTTTGTATACCATAACTTTGTCGTTTTTTACGACCAAAGAATTTGAATCGCTAACAGTTAAATTCCTAGGATGTGGAGTCCATTTTTGAAAATCACCATTCGAATGTTTCAATCGTCTATTTCCTATAACATTTTATTGAAATTTTAAAATTTAAGTTGCTTGTTTTAATTATTTAAAATTGTTATGAAATACTTAATAATACATTTTAGCCAGCATAAGAAAATAGTATAAATACTTAAATTAAAATTATTTTATCCTTGATTTTCTCACTCAACATTTTTATGTATTTTAAATGTATTAAAATATATTAATTATAATCATTATTACCATGGTAATGTGTTTGTGCTCTAATATGTTTCGGTGAATCAAACGTAAAATGAGCTGCTACAACTGTACCTAATTCTACTTTATAATCTTCATTTTCTTGTTTCTTTATTGATGTTTTCCTCAAATATTCTAATTTCCTTTCCTTTTGTTGACTATATAATTTTAAAATACTTTCATCTTGATGATTTCCATCTTGAATGAACTCTATATTCGAATTTTCTTTGAGGAAACTGAAATAAAACGAATTTTAATTAAATAAGCACGATTTTATAAAAATGTAATTAATTTGATTATTTGTTTCCATATTGTTCCTATAATTTATTCTTTTTTAATTTCCTATACTTCAAAATAACCGATTTAACACCATATAAGCATTTTTATTTATAAATAAGAGTTTGAAGGTACATGATAACAGAAGTTATTTTCTTGACGATTTTTGAAGTTATAATTCTTTACGTAGGGTAGTGAGGAGAAAAAAAAGCGAACGGGCGGCCGTATGAACGCGAACACAGACATGTCGTTGTGCGCAGCCGCGGATTGTCGTAGCTGTATTTTGTAAACGGCTATGGGTTGTGTCATTAAGCGACAGTTTTTTTTGGTTGAGTTATCAAATAAAGAATGCTCAATAATAATATTAATGAGATAAATATTTAGATAAAAACGGAATGATTGTCCGGGATGATTTCATACGGTCGGCGGGGCGGCGGTGCAAAGCGTATCAGTACGTCATGTACATAATACGACATAATAATAATATTACGTATTATAAATTGTAATGTTGGTTGGTGACAGCCGATGCGGTTTCGACGACGATGATAATAATAATATCATACACACGCAGTGTATATACCACGGCTATAGATACTATGGTTGCGCAACGGTACTAGAAAAAACGGAATGAAATGTTCTGATCAAATTAGACAAATACCCTGCATATATTCTGTGAACTTCCTGCTTATAAACAGCGCCCCCATCGGCACAGCGGATTATTAATAATGATATTAGTAGTATACATAGTAATAGTCACGGCTATAGATACATCTAAATATATAGAGCGGCAAAAATGAGTACAAAAATAATCCACAAGGATCCTCTAGCAGCAAGCAGGTATTTTGATAAGAACATTTTTGGACATTATTCACTGCAGCCCAATATAGGCCGTTGTGCAACCATAGTATCTATAGCCGTGGTGTATACTGTACTGTCTATACTATACAACATCTATACTGAGAGCCCAATATCAGTTAGCATCTAGTATATTTTATTAATTGTTATTAATTGATTAATTCACTCACAAACCTATTTTTTGGATAAAAACAATACTACAAACAATTATCCATCGATCTGTAGAATAAAAATATAAATAAAATAAAACTATCAATAATAAATAATTCCGGAACTCACGTGTACCGTTCAATAGAAAACTTCCCGCGTGCGTACTGGTAACACACACACTGTTTTCTCATGAAACACCTATTTTTTTATTTTTATTTGTCTACTTTGTGTGTCTTTATACACAATTTTGACCGGAATGATTGCTCCGATAAATATAAGGTTATAACTTTCCTGATAGAAAATTTGGTATAAATGGAATGAGAATGTATTTTTTTTTTTAATTATATTATTTTTTTATTAATTTATTAAATATCAAATTAGATACATCATACATTCATACATTAATACTAATAATATTGACCTCAATCTAATTATTGTACTTTCTCTTCTCCCTTTTACTCAGTCTCATTTTCCCTTTTTAACATTTAAAATAAATTCCTGTCATTAAGTGTCTCCAACGGGCGGATCCTTATATCTTGACACTCGAGACACACTCACACATCACATTCGCTTACTATAAAAAAATAATAACAGATTGTGTATTTAATAATAAATGCTAAAAAAATATCTAAAACTGTTTTATTCCGAAAGTTTGTAAGTTTGCTTTCTTAAAAAAAAAGTGAAAAAAGCTTGTATTGAAGGTAGCAAGTTATAAATTCATAATTTATATCGTACTATATTGTATAATTTATACTATATTATACTAAACTATATTATTTGAACTATATTATATTTATTAACTCACTGTTAAAACTATAACCAGTGACGGTTCGTGGGTGCTGGTGGTGGAGGAACGACTTTAAAAATAATACCCTTAGTTATACGTATAATAAAATAATACATAATACAGTAATACAGTATACATATATTATTACTTTTATGCTTAATATTTTGTTCGTCAAAGTATTTTAAAGATGGTACATAAGTAAATTATTGTATATATTATTATATAATTTATGGAGTTATCAGAGGCGGTTTTGACATAATTTTACATGAGGCGGAAAAATATTAAATAGTAAATACACGGAAACAAAATATGTTAGGGTATTCTTTAGATGGTATGGGTTATAAAAAAGGAAGTGTAATACAAACAGTGTAAAAACACGTGTAATACAGAAATACCGAATTTCTGTACTAAAACAATTAATACAATATTCACAGATATAGATAAAATTTCACGACCAAAATAATAACAGGCGTCATAGAGAATAAAACTATAAAGACGGCATTATACATTGAGTAATAAAGCGGCTGTGTATCAGTCATAATTTATGATAATCTAAAAATAATTTAATTCGTGGTATCAGTGGCACCAGCCTGCAGCCGCTCACCCAGCAAGTAGTGTGGCTGTATACAAATTACGTACCTGGCGCACGGCGGCCAGCGTATATAATATTGTTGTGCGGTCGATTTTAGTCGCCTCTAGCAGCGGTCTGCGCATGCGCTGTTTACTCTATTTTACGTACTATTACTTATTAGCACCATCAATACACTGATATACAGCGATAAACAGTCGGGAAAAAAATACATATATAGCTATATGAAATGTATACAAACTTTTAAAGAACCCCCTTTTATCCCGTTAGTTCGAATTTTGAAAAATCCTTTCTTAGTGCGCCCTTACATTGCTTAAGGAACGTCTGTACAAAATTTCAAGTCTCCAGACCAGCAGTTTGGTCTGGGCGTTGAAGAGTGAATAGGGGTGGTCTCCTATATGTATATAGATCAGGAGTTCCCAGCCTTTTTATTATCGAGTACCACCAGACACTTTTATAATCAATACGCGTACCACCATAATTCTAAAACTAAATTAGGAGTCAAATTTTTTTAGCGTATATTTTTATTATTCATTCATTTATTTATTTTTATTATTTGATATTTATAAAAATAAAAAATCATAATTTCTAGTTAAATCTAAATATTTAAATTTTAAATTACAATTTTCCAATTAATAAAAAAAAAATAATAATTAAATTAAATAAATAAAATTAATGTGATATTTGTTGTTGCTACGATTAGAAACCCCATGTCATCGTCATTAAATATTATTTTGATAAAATAATAATTTTATAAAATTAGCTAATATCAAATAAACTAAACTAAATTAAATAATATTAAATGCAAATAGTAATAAAAAATTTCTTCGCGTACCACCTACGAGCCTTCCGCGTACCACGGGTTGGGAATCTCTGATATAGATAATAGACAATAGTACTTTAATATACATTATTATGTTGTATTATGTTTAAAAATAATAATCGATAACAAGCGACGAGCGTATACGTAGATAATTTTAAAAATAAATATTAACTAATATTAAAATCCAAAATCCTTATTATATATATATATATAAACATCGCAGTTTAAAGGTTTAAACGTACTCGCATGTACACTATTGCCGCGCTATCGCTTATAAGTTCTATTGTACGTATTCTGAATAATTCGGACGACCGTTGTCGATTGTCCTAATGGGAAAAATTGCTTAGTGCTCGTGTTTGTTTGCATACATGGTACACATACACTCCTGGTATCCGAGGAAAAAAATTTAATATTATTTTGCATAATGTATGCAAAATGTAAAATATGTATGAAATTTTAAAGGATATACTATTCGAAAAATGCAGTTTAATAATTGATTTTTTAAAAATTTATAAATATACAATTTTCTTCTTTTTGTTAATTTTAGTTGGGGGTGCCAAGCTACGAGCCGCCACTGACTGGAACGGTTTAAAGATTTTACATAACTATGACAATCATTTCTGGTATACACATATAAATACAACAATTATTTAAACATTTTAGATTCTTATTATTAAATTGTATTGAAATATAATTATTTAATTTATCAATTTATAAACTATACACGAATAAAGAAAAATCAATATTAGAAAAACCGTGTACAAGATACAAAAACTAGACTACGGTATAAACTATAAATTATTTTATTGTTATTTGGTTGTCATCAGCCATAGCTCTAAATAGGTGTAGTAGCAATATTTTTCCTCGTGCATATAGGACTCCATATATTATTACATTCTTATCTTATTATATTGTTATATTATGTATAAATTGTATTATTAGCGTTTTATAGTCGTTTTATAATTTTCGAAATATTTTAGTAAAATGTATGTGAAAATATAGTAATTTGAAATCTCCGATTAAAAGTTAAACCTTAAAATAATGTTCATAAAACTTAATTAAAATACTCGGATTTTCTACTATATAATTTCATCTCATTTAATCTAATCCACCCGACCTATATCACTCAGATTAATTGTCTTTTAAAAGTTCATTGATTTCAAATTTAAAAGACTAATATTATTCAACTATCCCTGTAACTTACCTATGCTTGGAGTTTTGAGTTTTTTTTAATGATTTTTAACAGTTATTTATAAAATAGCATAATAGTCTTGTACTTCAATATTGTAAATAATGAATTTAAAATTATACAAATTAATTCAGCTATTAGAAACAGTTATTTTATTTGACAATAATACTTAAATGTAAATAGGTAGGTATTGGTTATAGTTCATTTAGAGCACTATTTAGAATTCAGTATAACATTCATTGCTTATTGATATTTTTTTTCCATAAAATTTATAAGTAGGTTGATTATGGATGTAATTTTATATGTTATTGAACATGTTTTTTACTAAGTATGTATTCATGTAGATAAAAAATAAAATATATTTATCACACATTTATATATATTATACAGTAAACCAAATTGTAAAAATATGATAAAGATTTACTAAAATACATATATATATATATTACTCAAATAAAGAAATAAAATATTTAGCTTTATTTAAAACAGGTACCTGCGCTGTGGTTACTGGTTAAGTAATTATTTAAAATTATTTTACAGGAAATAGTTGTATGCTTTGGCATGCTTGTATTAAAAAAAAAATAAGAACTGCTATGTCAGCTGATAACTAAAAAGCAAAATGTACAAAAAGAAAATTTCCGCATGACGTTCTTATTTCACTATAAACGTTTAGTATATAGCTAATATTATAATTAACCAACAATTATTATTTATTTCATCTATTTGTACACTACCGAGTACCGACACATGAAAAACGTTAGGACATCGAATGTTATTTGAGTAAATTTATAAATATCATTAACACTATATTGTCGTTACCTCTGTATTCGTTATTTAATTTTAAATTGTCACCTATATCGTTCCTAATGTTTAAAGTTCTATTCAATAAGACTATAAAACAATATTAATATGAAAAAATGAAAAATATAAAACTTTAATAATTATATATAATTAATATATTAATAATTATAAGTATAAGTAATCAATTACTTATACTTACTTTTTTAATTTGTTGTTTAGAATATTGATTGCATCAACCTCAGCATTACGTCGATGTTGGTTATTGGATTCACGTGTTTCGTTTACTTGGTGATTTATTGCCGGCCAATTATCCAATAATTGCTTGCCCATGAATCGATCTGTTCCATAGTCCTCTTCCACATCATCGTAATTAAGTAAAATATTTTTACCATTTTGTTCTTCTTTATCGATATTTTTGTTCACGTGTTTGGTCACAAGTTCGTATTTTATTATATCGGAGAATGCATTTAAACCTTGTACCGCCTCTTCGATTGTTCCGACGAGTTGATCGATTTTATCATTGGTATCCATGTGCCATTTATAAGACAGCGAAACGGATAACAGGCAACTGGAAAAACATAACAGAACGGACAAAACAATCGTTCGTAGTGGCACATTACGAGATCGTTTTGTGTATTCCATTCCTTTACTTCCGACGTACATGGTTTGTGGTATTTTTTGCTGAATATGTTTCTGGGATACTGAACACAACATCATACACCGCGGTATGTAGCCTTACTGCTGTTTCATTAATAACATCGGCATAATGTCGTAGGGACCTATGAACAATTATCTGTTAGCTGAGTGTTTTATCTAATCTTGTGTTGAACTCTGATCGCCCACCATTATAAAAACATAGCCGCTTCCTTCTTGTGTATATTACACTATACTGTTTTTCCAAAGCAATCAATAATTGATTTTAGGGCTATACACTGTTTGCGTATCGAGGAGCATCACAATAATTATCAAATTAAATACTAACAATCGATGAAAACACAGTATATAATAATTGTAGTTATTGATATTTACAGATATTATTATATTTATAGATACAATACATAATACGTACACAATACGGTGTTTAATTGGCGAATATATATAAATTTCTTGTTTCATTTCATGTTCTATGATGCAACACATATTTTTTATTTTTTTATTCAGTGATCGTATGTGATCGATTACCAGCAGTATTGGGAAATTAAAAATCAAATTGGCTTTTAAACTTTTCTTATAAATGATTTCAAATATGTATTAAACTCATATTGGACGTTTTTATAATATTTATAAATTATTACGATATTTTAACAGTTATTGTTTAGATTAACACACAAATACGAATAAATTTAATTTAAATATTACTACTTCAAAAGTAGATATTATTATCATTTAATATTTTTACAAGACGCGCTTAGGAAATCATTTGTTTCCATGGTACATCATTATTATGAACGTTATTGCGTTAAAAGTAGTACAAAACAAAAAAAAAATATAAATTTTTCAGTCAATCTTGTTTTTATACACGAGGTGTAACAATTAAACAACAAGAATTATTCATTTTAAAACGTTATTTATTTAACATCCCGTCCTTAAGTGTTTCCAATGAGTGGTGTCCAAGCCATGTTACACCACCATCACATGTACCTATTACGGTTTATGGTCTCATCCCCGTCGGACGTTTCCCCGTCCGATACATTTCCCCGTCCAACATTTCACTTTCAAATTAACTTTCAAATTATAAAATGTAAAATCGAACATACCTATTTAATGTACTAAAATATTTGCTATACGTACAAGGTATAACTGAGTTATTAATATTTTATTAGTAATTATTAATATTTAGTATTATTATACTTTAGTTATATTAACAATTGATAAATCTACATTGTATAAAGTGATTCACGACCGGATCTCACTGCTTGTGCCGAACACATAACATACAATATTATGTGTAATTATTTAGATTAATAAGGATTAACATAATTATTAAGCAATCACGTAAAAGCAACAAAGATAATACCAATGAAAGGTAGTATGTACGTGTATAAGTTATAAACAGCAATGTGTTCGAAAAAGATTATATAAAAAAAGATAAAACTTATTGGAAATGTACATAATATAATACTGACAAGTGTCGTATGTTTGATTTTACATTTCATAATTTAAAAGTTAATTTGACGGAGAAATGCCGGACGGTAAAATGGTGACGGGGAAATGACCTGCTACCTTTAGGTTTACCTATTAGTGTGATTTTATTTTTGGATAAAGCACGCCTGCACCTGCACACACGACACACCATGCAACGGTCTGCGTTCCGCCACCTGAATTGTACGACAGAACTCATCGCACATCATAGCTTATACGGCCGCTGCCGCATAATATGATGTTTTATCTTCTATAAAAACTGGTTTTTATGTGTGCGATTCACAACGTAAAATATCACGTAATACAGACACTCATGCTGTAACCATATACTCACACATAATATATTTAATATATTATGTATGATGTAAATAAAATAATAAATTCTATATTAAATATCAAATCAAATATTTTATTATTTCAAATATTTTGTCATTTTAGTAGATCGCACTATCGCGCATAGGCACAAGCCGCCACTGACCTATTGTAAACAATAACTACAGATTGTATATTTTTTAGTAAAACATCTATTTTTAGTTTACAATAATTTATGCACCCACACCCTAGCAATAACCAACTCAACACGACCTAACCCAACACCATCTTCTTTGTGTCCGAGTTCCTATTTCCCAGGAAACTCCCATGAAGTCTTCGCAAGTTTGAGCCATCCGAACTCTCATGGGACGTTTTTCCTCTCTTCTACCTACCGATTCATCTGTCGACGACAAGTCTCGGGATCATATTGTACGTTTTATTATTATTATTAGTGTTGGACAACGATATAATTTTGTGCATCTATATCGTTCTGATTTTTCCGCTATTATATCATGATATCGTATTATAGAAAATATCTAAAATACACATTTTAAAAATTATCCACGTAGTGCCTACTTTTTAGTAATTATCAATTCAAAAATTTCCTTTACCTAGCTAATTTAAGGTAAGAAAAAGAAAATAATGAATATTACAATGGTATACATTTTATAAAAAATTGTGTAACATAATATTATTATGGTGAATGGTTTCTTTAACGAGGTGACAACATTTGGATTACGAAGTGTGGTATCTGTACGCATCGTCGGTCTCCGACGTTCGACGTTTTGTCAAATACGCACGGTTCTATAGGGGCACTTGATCACCGATTCTCGCCCCGATCCAAAACACGTGTTGCAAATATTTTCGAACGATTACAGCCATATGTCACGAGAAATTTGATGAAGCATTGAATTATACACTTAAATAAAGAACTCGATGAGTACTCAATAAATCGTACTATATAAAATGAGAGGCCAACTGAGAGAATTCAAGAAAAATTCTTAAAAAAATGACGGTGTTAAATCAACTTGTATAATATACTTAACGTAATAATATTATATAAGTACCAATCCTCCGATTACTAACATATTATAAACATTTATAGATTAGCTGATATTAAAATTGATTTTTATCAGATAAAAAAAAATATTATACAATACGAGTAGGCAGCTTAAATACATAATAGGCATTTTGAAAATCCTCATTTGTTATTTTTATAAATATTAGATTTTCTTTATCCCATTGCAGTAGGAAATTGATTTATTTTTATACGCCTATTATGGGATTGTCATGAATGTATTTTTTGTTGAGATACTTACTAAAAATGTATTTGAAAAAATTGACTTGTTACTACTTTGAACTCAAATTTAAGATATGTTATGATTAAATAATACAATAAAGTTACCGTATGTATATATTTTAAATATTCTATTGTGATTCAAAAGTTAATAAATATATGTATTTTAAACTTCTCGATATTTATCATAGTATATTTAAAAAAAGGCGAATAAAGGTTAGTACCCGGTGAATGTTTTATGTCACTTCGATCAATGCTTTAGGAAAGCAACAAAATAACTAAAAACCGTTTACTAGACATTTATTGAAACACTCTATCTCGAATAATACGTTAAATGTTGTGATTTACAGCAAACTTTATTTTTTTTTAATTAAAAAAAAAAATAACTGGGAAGAATATAGTCGTTAGTACCTATATTATACTAGTAAATCAAAAACACATCATGGTAAAATTAAGTTTCACTCAACATCTGAAACAAAAACACGGCTTTTTATGTTTATTGGAAAATCATAGACTTTGATCGTGTCATTTATTCTGAATGACAAACATCGTCCCATGGTTATTGCCCGATGCGACTTGTATTTAAAATGAATCGTCATATTCCCGATGTAATTTTCACTACTCAAATAGTCAAATACCGGGCTTTTACTAGATAATATTAACAAACACGTCGAAAATCTTAGGATTGGTATTTATGTATTACGTATATGATAAAACGTTTAGTGTTTTTTTTTTTTTTTTTTTTTAATTTTATTGCCATTATTAAAAAAAACATTACAGCTACACGTTTAGTTTTCGAAAAAACTTAAAAGTATAAGTCACTATTTAATTACACAATGATTCGAATTAAACATTTAAACTTGATGCAAACTAAACAAAGTATACAACGAACAAAATATGTATGTAAATACGCAACGAGAACCACATTATTTTTGCCAATGGAAACCCATATTATAAAATTTAGTTTCATCGCAGTGCATTTTTACTATGAATAAAAATTGTTATTAAAGTATTATAAAATACCAAAATAATAATATTTGCTGTATTGTATGATTTGTTTTTCGATCTAAAATAAAATAATTACAGATAAAAAAATAACACATAAAAAAACCTAGTGAACAATCCGATATTTCAAACCAATTTACTCAGAATCTACAGTCGTAGTATAATATTCGAAGTATAATAGGTCTTTTGTTGATAACAAAATGGAAATTACTAATAATGAATCGTATAACCTTTTACCCGAACTACAAACTTCGTCTAATTATTCAATGAAATGTTCAATTATCACCTGGGGTCAATTGTGCGTCAATATTTGTTTCACACTTTCGCCGCCCAAACATCGAACTGTTCCCATAAAACATATTTTGTAAATGTGACGAAAGGTACCTATTGTGTAATATTAATTATTATACTTAATATAATAATATAATATTATACTTAAAGCTCACTAAATAATAAATAGCACAAAACGAATAAATAAAATACATAAATATGCGACGAGAACTTTATCAATTTAGAGTAGGACTTGTAGCATATCTGTTTTTCACAATTGCCGTTCTTGCCGTCCTTTGAGAGTTATCATAATGATTATAAGTCATTATTCAGACTGTTTTTGACACCGTCCATTTTCAGATAATATAATATACTTATAATTCTTTTTAAATTTTTCATGTTGGAAAAATTTGAGTGAATTTATTTGAAGACCTAACATTGAAATCCTACATATTGTGCTTACAAAATTATGATAAATGATTTCGCCCCCCCCCACCAAAAAAAATCCTAAATCCATCACTGTTAATAGGTATATTCAACCAAAATATTGTTGAATTAAAATTATTTTAAATTTTGATCATTTAATATAATATAGTGGTTGACTGTTTGCAGACTTGTTTTCCTAGGATACGTCCTAACACGTCTTGAGTCACCGATCAGATTAGTTTTATACTTATAATTTTATAAACTGTATAATATAGTATACACAATTAACAATTTTGTTAAAAAATGATTTATAATTTATTTATTATTTTTAGATAAATCGATTTAAAAAAATATATAACAGGATATTTTTAATGCATATTATATAGGGGTTTTAAGTCCATATATATTGCTTTTTAAGAGCTTTTTAAGTTCTCTGCCTGAATTGTTATATAAGCCGTAGATTTTAATATTATTAAAACAATACAATACGACAAAAATACTACCACATATAATACATGCTGAAAATTGTAAATCATTTATTGTTGGTCAACTTACAACATAATAATTTATAATCATAATTATATTATTGTGGTCGAGAAGTTTAAAATGTTTTAATACGAAAAATACGAATACATAAATCAACATTCAAAATTGCCTGACCTTCGAAACCGTAAATATCAAATATTGTTTCCACTCCTTTAACCGGTAGTCTTAAAACAAATTATCCCGACGCATTATATTATCCGCACGTTTAATTATAACCTATAATATGAGCAGTGTAACGTTGTACAATAATTGCGTACGTTACTTGTCTCGGTTACAGAAAAGACCTACATGAATAGGTTTTATTCTCTATACACATCACTGTTTTTTTTTTATATAAATAATAACGAAATGTGTTTTCAAGCTTAATCATTATGATTAGAATAGCCAATTGACCTATGGTATTTACATAAAATGTGTTAAGAAATGGTTTGCTGAAAAGGTTTTTTTTTTTCAATAATTAGTTTAGTATGTATTAGTTAAATGTATATCGATTATTAGAGTACCAGATGTTTTAATGCATTTCAAGCTTAAGCATAATAATAATTGTGATTTTCCGAGAAATCCAAATAGCCAAATAGCACCTATCATGATTAGAACACTTTAATTGGTGTAATTTTCGCCTCTCAGAATATATAGGTATACCTATATCAATTTACCGGTTAATAATTTGATGCGATTCTATGCATTATAACGTATAATAACGTCAATAACGAAATAATTTCTAGCAATCGTCCAAACTGATAACGAATTCTTACCGCTCACCGAACGAAGGCAACCGAAAGCACATGTACCCGTTCACTTACGTTCGATCAAGCTGTCCACATTGAAACCAACCTTCCCGAATATTATTTCACATTTACATAAGCTTTCGGTTGCCTTGGCTGTGTATAGTTTGGACGCGTTTGAAGTTCTGGAAAAATTGTCCTTATTATACAGTGTTTCCCCGCCTGGAGAGACGCAAGCGTTCATGACAAAATACATTTTTTTCATTAATTTTACTATCAAATTCTATATATACAAATTTACTTTTATTCTTCTTTACAATTAATTATAATACAATAATACGGAAATCATGGTATTAAAACGAGACTGTTTTGTAAAAATGGAATAAAAAACGTTCCGTTTGTATTTTATCGGTACAAGAGGACATGATAATCAAAAAAGGAATGTTCCGGTTTTAAACGGGACGTATGATCACCCTATCCTAGCATACAAAAAATTTCATGAACGACTCATGTTAAATTATGGTTATTATAACTTCTAATTATTGACGATCGACCAATGTCTAATAAATTAATTGTCGTTATCTCGGTCACATGATTTTGTGATGCATTCGAACTCCAAAGCGTCGTAAGATTATTAATATTATAAAATAATAATTATTACTATTTAATTTTATCTACCATCTACGTGCAAGCTGTTTTGAATAAGATACTGATTATATATTGATATTATTGTAATATTTATTGACAAATTTATTCGATCCGGCGTCTATAAATCCTCAACTGTAGCACAATTACCGACAAACCGTGCCGTGCTTTTATTTCTATATTAATCAATTGTAACTTGGGTAGGCATATGTGATCCGACCAAACTATTACTAACATTTATTATTATTATAATAATTATTTATACTGGCCGAATACTACAAAATGTATCATAACTATCTAACTAATCAAGTACTTTAAAAGTAAAAAGTATATTACCTAATAAAATTATTCGAATTTTTTAGAAATTTATCGATACTTATATTGTACTTCGAATCATAATTATCCCAATTAATATAAATAAATAATAGTTATAGTATATCAAAAAATTAAATACGCGTATACACAATAGACACAATAATTATAAGAATAAAATTTACTTTATAGCAGACCAGAAGGTGAAATGACAAGAAAAAAATTGTTTTAGTTTATAGTAACATTTTATCGGTATAAATTATGAACGAAGAATATAAAATATATATATATATCAGGTATTTAATAATCTTTACACGTTCATTTTTATATATATTATATTGGCCTTATCTCATTTTTTTAAATAATAATATAAACAATAATGATTCAAAATAATCCAATTAAAATATATTAATCCCATTTAATTTAAAAACACATTTTTATTACATAAAACTTAATTAAAAATATCCCATATATCATCTATCTGATAATCGTAAATGATAGCACCGATTTGACCTGTAGACTAGTTTTTGTGTCCATTCTAGAACAACATTATACAAATACGATTTTTTTGTATTTTATATACTTACGTCCATTGAAAAATAATAACTAATGATTTATTATTCAAAGAAATTTTTATTGCATACTTTTTTAAGTTTTTCGGTTAAATTATTATTCAATCCCCCTCCCACCAATACTTAGAAATTCGACAGTTTTTTTTTGTTCGAATATAACGCTTGCATATTTTTAATCAAAAACTTCATATTAAATTATTATCCCTTTCAATTAAAATTTCATGAGGCACGTGCAGCGAAATAGTACAACGTATTTTGCGAATAAATGGACTACGATAGAGTTTTGTTACTGCATTATGCAAATTCATACCAATTAATTAGAAGCTACAAGGAATTACATTCTAAATAATAACCAATTATACAAACTAATTTTGCATAAATTTCATCTCATGCAGAGCTTTTGGCGTTAAAAATATTTTTATGCATACGGAAATAACGCGCGTTCACTAAACCACCGCCAAAAAATATATACGGTCCTTAAGCACACGCCCTTGCGTATAAATACGGATGCGCGCGCGCGCGCGCGCGCATGTGTGTGTGTGTGTGTGCGTGCGCGTGCGTGCGCGTGCGTGTGTGTGTACGTTTATATACATAAATACGCGCTTGAATACGACTCGTACCGCGCAAAGGGTCTTTGTCTAACCGCCACCGGCGTGGCTCGAAGAAAACTAGAGCAGTAATAATGAAAACATCCACAACGACCGTCACCAAATCCGTAACAATAACATTACAACATTATATTATAACGTCCAGAGACAAGATTAAAATATTTACGTCTTCGGTGGACGTGACTAATAATTGTAAAGATTCCGCGGTACTTGCCGAACGGCTATTCGCGAATATGCGAATATCCGCAAACGTCTCATCCAGCCATCCCCCATCGATCTGATACTTGGCGAACGCAAAAAGTTTATACATAATATTAAATCGTTCACGACGAATAACGCACGTGCAGCAGAGCCCCTTTTAATATGCTAATAATAACCACAACACTTTTCCTTTTAATTTCAGATTATTTAAAAATGTTTGGGCAACCGTGCGAGTTCTTCCCTACGCATAAATTATTCAATTATTTTAAAACGGCTGAGCAATATAACATATTTATACAGCTCTTGATAATTTACGATTTTTCTCCGCGTATTATACTTCCACGTTTCGATAATATTATGTACATGTAGTATAATATTATTTTTTAAAGAGCTAAGTAATTGAAAATAATTTTTTTTACTTTTTGCAGCCATTTAATATTTACTTATTAGAAAAACACAAACTATACTATAATTTAAGAATATACATAATATAAATTTTATAATGCTTAATTAATACTGGTAAAGTAAATGAGTGTCATCAAATTATGTGATTCGAGAAAGAGGTAATCTGTTGCGGCGGTCGAGGTTATGTGTTTATATTATCTCAATGTTATGTGCGTTTCGAATCATACACAAATATGACAGATTATATCCTATAAAATACATTTTTATTAAATAAACATAATAGGCTTATTAAGAGTTATCTAATATGATTCATAATATAAACTTTAAACGTAGTCACTTATTCATAAACGAATCTCTATAGATAGAATATTGTATACAATTGATTGGTATAATAATGTATACAATGTTTGTTTTTTATATCCGCTGATAAACGGTTGTAGCACGAAATCAATTAACAGCTTTATCGTAATATATAATAATTGATCATAATATAGCGCCATTGCGACCTCGATAATCGGTATGCGTCATTCACGTCGGTAAAACGACGAGAACAATGATTCTATTATAATATTATAATTTATGAATCAGACGGACGTGACGGCGCGTACTGCAAAAGATATTAATTCATTGCTAGTGGTATCGATCATAATTTTATTTTACCAACCATTAATTTACAATCTTTCTCAGTTTTAAGTAGGCACGTACCTACGCACGCACCACCACATCACGTAGCACAGATTTGTTCGACATTTCCATCCAATCTGTCTGAGCTATACATATACACACTGATCAGTCGGTGTTAGGGGTAACATACCTATGTATAGGTTCATAAGAAACTGTATATGGTTTACGTTCACACGTAACATACAAATTTTTATACTCGGTGCGTACAGATGAGGGTTCAAAACTTACCCCTGACTTGATGTTTTAAATGTCAATATGTCCCAGAAAAAGTGTAACGAGTT